>JAVXUO010002931.1:0-82103 GCA_033065855.1 Escallonia rubra
AGGATTACTTGACGAAATTCTATTTCCAATCCAAGCAAGGGAAACACAAACATTGCTCTTCATGTCTCAAACATTTGACTGTGAGCGTTGTTGACTGCAATGTTATTGTTTGTGAGTCCCATGATGGGGAATGACTTTCTAAGATTTTGGCTTTACAAGGCTATGTCTAAGATCTTAATACATAGCACTGAAATCGTACCTTTATTATTTGCAGGTGTCCAAGAATTCTGATGCAAAAGATGACACCCAAAAGGTTCAGAATTATGATACAACTACCAAAAGAAAGCGCATAAAAAATAACAGTGAAGCTGGCCATAATGTAACCCAGCCTAATGATGACACATCACAATTAGACCAACCTAATGACGACACATCACAATTAGAAGACTCTGAGGATGAAGAACGTGAGCATGTTCCGATAGTCAAACAACAAGCTAAAGTTCCAGAAAGAAGAGAATCAAGAAGGGCAAGGAAGAAAAAGATAATTATGGACGACTAGACATACGCAATCTACGAACTTTCACTTTTCTTTTATGCGAAAAATAAGCAGCAATTGCATAGACTGAGATTACTCTATATACTTTTGCCGTTTGGTGATTATATCTCTACAATCTTCTTAAACTCCTACCTTATGCCAAGAAGTAGAACTTTGCTGGATGCTTAGTCCTTTCACTTTGCTTGCATTAATTTTACAGTCGAATCCGTGATTTAATCACTGCAGTCTCATCAAATTGCTATGCGAAGCCACTGACGAACAAAAAGAGGTAAATTCTGATGAAACATCGATCTCTTGAAAATAAGAGTACCATCTTTCCCGCCAAGGACTCTCTTTCAGTGCAGAGGGAATAACGAAATTATTCGCATATGGTGGCGTAAAATCAATTTAGTAGCTAGACATAGTGATTTGGTTAGCCATTTTCAGGGAATTTTAACTTTCAACTCAATGATTTCCTTTTCCTTTCTTTGTAAAACAAAGTTAACTCGCACAAAACAATTTTGAGGCTCGAAAACATGATGAAATGAGTGAATGGCATGGTGAACTGAGCACGATTTGGAAGGGTTGTGTAGGGGCGGTCAGATGCGGCGTCGGAGTCGTTTGAGGAAATAACCAACATGAATCATCAATGATGCCTTCGGGTCATAGTAAAGCTGGGAATATGGAGATAAAAAGAATGGCCCTAACCGTTCTTTTAGCTAGATGTAGCAGTGAGATTGTTGCTCCAGAGACTTCGATGCGGGAAGTGCGTAGCGTCAAGTAAGTGACCCTTGATTCAACTAGTATTTTTATATGCAACGTATATGTTTATCTACTGTTAAAAATATGTTATTTATTAGTATTGACCGTTTTAAGTACGTTTAACTGCTCTGGCATAAATTACCAAAAAGGTTTTAGTGTTTTATTCTCGTCAAAGAAAAATCGGACCAGCATGTAAATGATGTTTTGCCTAGAAACTGAAATGGAACTCGGATTTGAAATAATCAGTGCAAGTGAGATGTCTTGGTATTTGACATTTTTGTGAATATTGAAGAGCTTGAAAACTATCAAAATGAGAATGGTTTAGCATCAATTGATGAGTAATTGTATTTACGATGAACCAAAAGATCTTATTGTTGATTCGATTGCTGTGCCCCATATCCACGGGGGAAAGTGGATTCCGGGTCCTGGTCAACGGGACCATACGTTGACGCACAGTACTGTTGCATCGTGGTTCGCCCTTGCGTCCACAATGTTGTTTATCCCGGGTGGAGGAGGGATTCTGGGTCCTAGTCAGTGGGACCATACGCTGACCGCAGCATATTGTTTGAGTTGAGATTGGGATGTAACTGTTTGTCGTAAGGTTTTGCGCTAATGATTTTATACCTCAGTTTTGGTTTCATGTACTCTATTTCGTTTTATTCCGATGATTACAAACTTTATGATTTTAGATTTCTTAATGTGGCTATAATATAAAGTGAGTTATTTTCTGGCATGCTATGGTCCACCTAGTTGAATCATTGGTTACTTACTGAGCTTGTGGAAGCTCATCCCTTACTTATCATTTCAGGTTGAAAGTAAGGTGATGTTGAGGAGCATAAGAAGGACAATATGGCGTGGAGCTCCGGAGACTGCATAGAATCAGTCGCTAAGTTTTTAGATTGTTGGTTTAGTTTTAGTTATTGATATATCAGAGTTATGAAGAATTGTAGCATTAGTGTTGTATTCAAATAAAGATATGAAAACGTAATTAAGGTTTGTAGAAGTTTTAAATTCCGCTGCAGATTGTATGTTGTTTTAGTGAGTAAGGCCTAGCAGAGCCCTTGGTTGGAGTCTACTGGGTATGCGGCCGGTCACGTGCCAAGCTCGCGGGCCTACCCGTGGGTTCGGGTCGTGACAATTATGGTCAGAATTTCAAAAGTATCGTATCTAGACCTTTTTAGCATGCATTGGACCTACATGGCTTTTAAACGTTTGAGCCACGATTACGAAATTATATGTGACGCTAACATTAGAAATTCAGAGTGGCCCAATGATGATAAAAGACTAATACCATGGCATGTACTTTCATGCTTTTAGCCACAAAAATGGCAATACAAACTTATTTCGAAGCACTAACACCAGAGACATTTACAATTAGCATTGGAAAACTACAACCATTGAATCACAATTCGTACTCGATGGGATAATACGTTTAACTTGCGACAATTGGTGCCCAACTCGACAAGACATGTGCTGCAATGATATTGAAATTTTACACGACATGAACAGGCAGAAGATTTCGCACGCATGGAGGTTAACCCCTGAGGAGGAAAGATCAATCGATTGTCTAATGTGCAAGATTGATCTTATAATGGATAGGTTCTTGGAGAATAAGCGTACATTTGCCCTTTGGTATACAATTGATGAGATATCACCTTAATTCTTATATCTTAATCTTATGTCTCACAACTTTGATGGAAATAAGATACTCAGTACTGTGTTTTATTTATTTCAATTCTTATACGAAAATTTTATTCTTATAATTGCACCTTCAAGCTTGAGACAAATATCGTATCCTTTGGATTGCAAACATACATGTTATTTACTTAAATACTCATACTAAAATCTTATTCTTATATTTGGAACTTCAAGTTTCAAACAAACATCCTATCCTTTGCATTACATACATACATGTCACGAAAACCTTTTATGCAACAAAGGGTGTCTAAACAAAATCAAACTAAATCTTTTTACAACCATATCATGGACTAACCCGAGCTTGAATCGGGTTCTTGAGCTAGTGTTAATAATAATAGTTTAATTGATCACGGCATTGACGGACAAGTTAGTCAATATTCGAACTTAATAATATTCGGCAAGTTGATCACGGTATCAACGGACAAGTGAGTAAATAGTTTGACCCCATTATAAATCTAAACATCTCATTCTGCAGTAATCAATAATTGAAGTTAATAATCAAAAGCGCATGGAATCTGACGCAATAGCTAAAAACGACACCAGCTTCGGCTACTTTCTATAATTCAATTGTTGCTAACCACCGAATGAATGCTGGCCTTGGCCTTTTCACACCCTTGCATATACTAGACTGCGTTAGTCTTACCAAACGGCCAAAACTTATTCCTGGGAGCTACTTGATTTTATTTCAAAGCATACGTAAAAAGTTTGTGTATGTTACATACGCAAACTAAGTACAGCGTTTTTGGGGGTTAAAGTATTACCATTTGAGATATCTGAAGGCTGCCTCACTAGCTAGAAGCAAACTGGGAATGGCAGAGATTGCAGTATCCTTCTTGCTTAACAAGCTAGCAGTCTTCCTCCATGACGAAAAGAGTCTTCTTGGAGGTGTTAGGGAGGAAGCCGAGTACATAAGAGCAAAACTAGAACAAATGAGAGCCTTTCTGAGCGTCGCTGATGCAAAGGAAGAGAGTGATCCCCGGCTACAGGTATGGATTAAACAAGTGCGAGATGTTGCTTGTGACACCGAAGACATCCTTGATGAGCTCATTCTCCGCCTGGCTAATAATCATCGCGGATTCTTCGGGTCTTTGTATAGGATTACTTGGTATGTAAAGAAAATTAAAGCTCACCATCAGATTGCTTCCAAGATACAAAGGATCAGACCAAGAATCGACAATATTTTTCAAAATTATGGTGGTTTCGACCATGGCTCAAGTTCAACCGTCATCAACAACGCATGGCTTGATCGCCGAGGGGATGCACTTCTAATAGAAGAGGCTGAGCTTGTGGGCATCGAACAGCCAAAGCGTCAGCTGATTAGTTGGCTTGTCAACAATGATTCTGGGCTCAAAGTGGTGTCGGTGGCAGGAATGGGAGGGTCGGGGAAGACCACACTGGTAAAGAAAGTATACGAAGATACAAAAGTGAAGAGGCATTTCCAAAGCCATGTCTGGATCACTGTTTCACAGTCATTTAAGATCGAGGAGCTTCTGAAACACGTTATTCAGCAACTTTTTGATGAAGTCAAGCAATCGGTCCCTCAAACGGGGGAAACCATGGCTAGCCACAGCATGAAAGAACTTGATATAGCTAAAAATATCCTTCCAATCTACGGACGACACGTGGCGGTCATGACACGTAACCCGTATTGACTCACTACTGATATGGCACTTACCATATCAGTCATCAAACAGAATCCTAAAAAGACTCCGATTCTATCAGCTCGGATTGACATAAGGATCTTATAAGATCCTAATTGGATTCTGATTAGAGTTGGTCAAAGCTCAGTCTTACTAGGATTCCTCCTCCTACCACTATATAAAGGGGTCATGCCCCTCAGGTAAACCTAAGCTCACACATATACACATTGTGTCTTTACTGCTTCTCAGAGTTCTACATCGTTAGCCTTCTCTAACTTAAGCATCGGAGCGTTCCCCAGCCGGAACCCCACCCGGCGGTAACTCCGTGTTCTCTTTTGCAGGCCTGATTTCTGGTGCTGTTCCCGATCCAGTTTTTAGCTACAACAGATTGGCGCCATCCGTGGGACCCCTACAGGGAACATGGCTAACCACTCTTCTTCCGATGACTCTTCACAGAATCATCATGCGCGAACTAACGACTCTCATCGACCAGGTCATTCTCATGATCAGCGCTCGACCTCTCTGCGTCGTCGTCGCACCAGTTCTTCTGAAGATAATTACGTCAACGTAACATCTGCTACTCCCGAATCAGAAACTAGACCTCGGAGAAACAAATCTCCAACGTCTACTCTGAAAAACGGTGACCTTCGCCATCGCCTGAACCGTCAGCTATTCAAAACACCACATGATAACCTTACCAAGGAAATCCACGAACTGAAGGATGTTGTAAACACTCTTCAACAAAAGCTTGACAGGGTAGCGGCTCCACAGTCCACTCACCATTCCCATCTTGATCCTAGCGACCTTCGTCTTCGTCTCACCTCCAGATCAAGCTACGGCCGCAAGTATCAATCAACGGCCGATCCAACTTATGATCCCAGAGTTAAGAGCGGAGGTCACATGACCAGAAGTGGATCATGCTATCGACGGGATCCATCAGTCGAAGGCAGTACCAACTCATCTCCCCGGCGAGCCGCAAAAGCTGAAACTCCTCGAAGATCTGTCCACAGGAAGACGACGCCTGAGTTTCGTTCCCAAGAACGAAACTCTTGGAAGATAGTACCTAGATATCGTTCTCCAGAACGATCTCTCCCAAGGGAAGAATCTGGATATCCGTTATCCGAAACTATTGAGAAAGCAAAGTTACCTCCCAACTTCCGAATGCCTCAGTGCGACCACTATGACGGGACTGGAGATCCTGGAGAACACGTTTATCAATTTGAAACCAACATGTTACTCCTCCAAGTTTCGGATGATGTCATGTGTAGAGCCTTTCCCACTACTCTCAGAAAAGCTGCGCATGCATGGTTCAAATCTCTAAAACCAAGATCAATCTCTTCTTTCAGTCAATTATCGGATCTCTTCCAAAAGCACTTTGTAAGCAGTCGTTCCCGAAGAAAGAATTCGGCGAGCCTGCTTAACATTGTGCAGGAGAAAAACGAATCTTTGGCTTGTTTCCTTGGACGATTCAACGCCGCGACTTTGGAGGTTGACAACCTAGACGAGTCTGTGAAATACACCGCCTTTCTCCGCGGTCTCCGTCCGACATCCAAGTTCGCCTTCTCTGTGAACAAAAGTCCTCCAGGCAATATGAGAGCCCTACTTGAGAAGGCAAACAAATATATTCAAGCTGAAGAATACCTAGAGACACACAGAGGGCGACATGGAGAAGAAAAGAAAAACACGAAGAAACGGTCTCGAGAAATAACTCCCCAAGGGGGGAAGTCAGTAAAACGATCTAAACCGGACGAACGACGTCCGAAAGACCCGTTTGCTCCGAAAGATCTGACACCCCCTAACGCTAAGCCATCTCAGATTCTCCACGAGATCAAGGACAATCAAGCTCTCCAGTGGCCAGATAAGATGAGATCCCGGCCAAATAAAAGGAACAAAGATTTATGGTGTCACTTCCACAAAGATCATGGCCATGCAACTGATAACTGCGGGTCGCTTAAAGCAGCAATTGAGGCCCTTATCAAGCGTGGTCAGTTGAGAAAGTTCGTAGCTCCAAGGGAAGGACGACAACAGACACCCCCGGCCGTGGAAGAGAGAGAAGATCGAGAAGAGAATGCAGGTATAATCAACACTATATCTGGGGGATTGGCCGTAGGAGGATCATCTGGACAAGCTCGAAAAGCATACGCTAGAGAAGTGTGCATAACGAGTCAACCCCCAAGTAAAAAATAGAAGGCAATACCCGCAGCAACGATCACCTTCTCTGATGAAGATTCGAAGGACGTAAAAACTCCTCATGATGATCCGTTAGTCATCACCATAAAGGCCGGGAACTTCGACATGAAACGCGTCCTGATCGATAACGGAAGTTCTGCGGAAGTCTTATTTTATGATGCATTCAAAAAGATGAATATTCCAACGGACCGTCTCCGAAAGATGGATACACCGTTGTATGGATTCTCCAATCATCCAGTTGCAGTCGAAGGAATTATCGCACTCCCGGTTGCGATTGGCACACCTCCGACACAAGCCAATTTCATGCTTGATTTTGTGGTGGTAAAGGTCCCCTCAACATACAACGCAATATTGGGACGACCAGCGCTCAATCAGTTTCAGGCAGTAGTAATTAGCAAAAGTAATAATTAATAAACAAGAGTAGTAATTAGCAAGAGTAGTAATTGGAGAGGAAAATAGTAGCAAAGCTTGTAGAAATGTAGAATGTTTAGATAAGAGAGAGTAAGAAGATTGGTGTGAAAAATTAGAAAGGAAGGGTGTAAATTTATAAATTATTCAAAGTTCACAAAAGACCAAAATACCCCTAACAACTAGTCGTTTATAGTTGTTGGGGAGGGTAAAAGTGTAAAAACCCTTAAAAGATTTTAAAAAGTTAACTTGGACCAAAATACCCCCAAACTAGCCGTTATATAGTTGTTTGGGGGTAAAAATGGAATTTTTTGAATTAGTGGGGAATATAGCCCGGGGGGGGACAAAAATTTGAAAAAAGTGGGCCAGCCCAGAATTTGGGCCAATTAAGGGCCAGATCCGGGACAATTTAGGGCCAAATTAGGGCTAAAACAGGGCCAATTTCGGGGCTGGGCTTTTTTCGGGCCTTTTTAGGGCCGGGCCTGGGCCGGGCCATTTTTTTCTGAAACCTTGGCCTGGCCCAAGCCCAGGTCCAAGGCCCTAACATATCGGGCCTACACTGTTCATAACCAGCCTGGGGCCGGCCCATGCTTTTTTGGGCCAAAACGGGCTGGGCCGCGGGCCACCCGGCCCAATTGACATCTCTAGGGATCGCGAGCAAGGGTTGCTAAGGGCCACGATGTTGCCGTACAATATGTGATCACACTCGAGCACTGTTGGGGCCTTATGGCCAGCGCAACATCCTTTTGATCACATTGTGACCGTTGATTCTGGGGATTGCATATTTAGTTTGGTGACTATTTTTGGTGTACACTTAAAGAAGCCGACTCATAACATCCTCAAAATAGACTTTTAAATTAGTCGTAAGATATGATCCCAGTTTGGTAATGCAAAATGGGTATGTGGATTGAGTTTGGGTCAAATAGGTGGCTAACCCATTTAGAACCATTTATTTGTGAGTTACCTTGGTCAATCATTTAATAGGTTGGTTTAACTCATTATCTCCACATTGACCCATTTACCAAGAGACAATGACCCATTTACCAAGAGACAATCCGAGTTCCGACCTGGCTTGTTCACTTTTGACTTTAAATTTTTAGGTTTTTTTTTATGTTTATAATAAAAAACTTAACAAACTCCAACCACCAATACAATTTCCCCAATCTTACTTTGCCCTCCAAAATTGTCCCTCAAATTCAAAAAACCCTTCAGATGCAACCTCCCTAACTGCATTAACGCTTACAAAAACAAACATATTTTGGCATTTCTTAGGTCTTTTCTAACAAGTCTCAAAAATGTAACTGCACACAATATAGCAATTGGTATGAATTTCCCCATAAAATATTTTGTCCATAAGGAATAACAATGGCGACAATGGGAAAAGGAATATTTTGTCCATATGAGCAGTGGTGGTGGCAGTGATGGAGTGTGGATTGTCCATTATTGGTACGTTGAGATGACAACAATGTTAGATGAGGATGTAGCTGAATGGACGAGGTGGTTGCAGGGCAATAGCGACGACAAAACGTGAGCAAGCAGCAGCAACGATGGCGTGTGGTAAGGGAGTGGCGGAATTGACAGTGGAGAGCGAGCATCAGTGGTCGCGGTTTGTCTGTCGTGGATGGGTGGAGATGACGATGTAGGTAGGTGAAGAGTGGCGCCGGCAGGCGACATTGCTGGTGATGGAGATGCAGTGACGGCAACGGCGGTCTTAGTGGTTTTTGGAAGAAGCGAGAGATTAGGGTAAAAATTCAGTCAAAATGCGTTTAAGGGATATATGTAAACCAGCGGGCTCTGTTGCAAGCCACTCAACCCGTTATACCCAATTATGTAAATGGATGATTTTGGGTGACTTTTAAGTGAAAGGATTTTGACGGGTAAACAGATTTGGGTTATGATTCCCTCCTTTAATCCTAGATCCAATGATCAATGGTTGAAAATGAGAGTCTTAATAGTTAATCTTGTCGATTAAGTCATGCTCAGAGTTCAGAGTTGGGAGGAAAAGATGGAACGGAACGTGAAACTTGCACGGCATAGCCAAGAGGCAGATCGCTAAAAAGTGCCAGTACATGGTCAGATAAATGTCTCAAGCGTAAAATAACGGCTCAAAATCAACTTGTCATGTCTCTAAGCATACATGCCATTGCAAATCAGAGTGAAAACTACATGGATTTCACAAAATAACAGGAAAAATGATCGAATTGGAAAGGAAGCTTACAAAGCTGGCCCAAGCAACTAAAATATGTCCTTCCATTGCTGCGGCTACTAGCTCTTTTGGGCATTAACTAGATTGTTACACAGAACATGGAACTCAGAAGTAAGGGAAAAAAGTTACGACGCAACTGAATTAGGTGTTTCTGCCTCGATAGATAACAGAGCAGTGTGTACTTTGTCTATCCAACTGTCCAGCCAATCGCGTAAAGATTTGATTTGCGGAATCCCCAGCACTCTTGGTTAAACCCACGAAACATGAATTGTCCCCTCAACTTGATCAATAATCCCCTCGATAAGATGAACCTGCAAATCCCGTAAGGAAAGTTTTCTTTGGCCTCTCTAAAGAATGGATAGAATGTAATAACATGCACACAAACTAAGCAAGTAACATTGTACTTAAAAGGAAAAAAAACTACCGTATCAAGCAAACATGGTAATTTAAAATCATGGACATACAAGCAATGGTGCCATTTCCAAGACAAGCATTAGAAACAAAGAGAAGAACAAAGTTATCCAAATTAGTGAGCTTGACCATAAAAATGAGACAAGTCTACTTTTAAGGGGGAACACTCTCGGAAAGCAGATGGTTACTAGTAGCTAGGGGTGTGCACGGTGCGGTTGGTTCGGTTTCGAGGCTGAATACGAAACTGAACCGACCAACATCGGTTTGGAAAAAAATAAACCAAACCGCACTCGAACGGTTCGGTTTGAACGAATTGAATGGATCGAACGGTTCGGTTTGAGCGGATCGAACGGTTTGGGCTAGACTCCTTTCTTCTAGTCCCAAAATAATGAATTGTGTACTAAAAACTCAAAGTAACCAAGCAATATAAGTTTAAAATCCTAATTAGATTACATAACATTCAAAGTTATAAACTAAAAACACACTGAATGTAGATGGAGAGGAACAACAACCAAAACCTTAGCAGCTCACAACACAGCCAGCAGCAAAAGAGTAGCTACATTCATATCTCTACTTTAAACGCATTGCAAGAATCTATAAAAGCAACAATCTAGGGTAGGAATTTCTCCCTAAACCAAAAGGAGGCTCAGAAACAAGTACGACAATAAATGGGAAGCTCTTCGCTTTCAAAGCCCACCAACCCTTCTCTCCAGATGAAGCGATATGAAGGAAAACCCAAATAAGCTTATCTAGCCTCTTCATGACTTAAACCAAAATTGGGAAGACTAAAATTAACATGATTAAGAAGACTAAAGAGTGTTCTCAACAAGCCCCTTCTGGAAATATATTGTCCCTCCACCCCGCCAGCCCCAGCTTTAATCTCATCCAATGCAAACAGCTTAGACTTACCGTTCCACTCAATAGAAGGCCTTGATAGGCCAGGAAAAGAATCCAACTGCTGGAATCTTGCACTTTCGTGAGATAGTCTTCAGACACCTGGGTGGGTGGGCTTGTTCGGAAAAGGGGGGAGGTGGAGACGGCCACTAGAGGAGAGACATGGCTGAGGGCGGCGCTGCCGTGGAGGGCCGGCGTGGAGCAATAGGCAGATCTTGTCGTAAGATCTGAAGGCTGAAGCTCGGCAGAAGGCTGAGGCACAGCCGTGGGAGGTGGAGACGGCCACTAGAGGAGAGACGTGGCTGAGGGAGGCGCTGCCGTGGAGGGCCGGCGTGGAGCAATAGGCAGATCTTGTCGTAAGATCTGAAGGCTGAAGCTCGGCAGAAGGCTGTGGTCTGTGGAGGCGTGGAGCAATCCAGATCTGACGGCAGTTAGTAGGAATTAGGGTAAATGAAATTTAGGGTTACTTGCTATTTATATTAATGGGTTAAGTTTAACTAAGGCAGTTAGTAAAATTAACTGGGGTTAATTAAAAATATATATATATTATATATTAAGTACGGTCGGTTTGATTTATATCGGTTTCAAAAAATTAAAACCGAAACGACCGAACCGATTATGCGGTTTGGAGAAAAAAAACCGAACCAACTGTTTTTACGATCGGTTTGGAATTAGTCGGATTGGTTGGTTCGGTTTTCACGGTTGGATTGGTTTTCACGGTTTAAATGCCCACCCCTACTAGTAGCATTGTTATTACTTCAAAATAACACTGTACCAGAGGAAACTACGTGTCTTCATGGAGGCAGAAGGGATTACAAACATTATGAGTTATACTCTTCCGTCTCTAATTAATAGATCATGTTTGAATTGCAAGCTTATTTAGTATATGAATCATATTTTATGAATTATCCATTCTCAAGAAAGAGAAGAGAGAGGTGAAGAAGAAAATAGGCCAAGAAAGAGACAAATGAGTTACTAGAAGATTATATATGAATAAAAGACATAATACAGAGTAAAAATATATATAAAAAGGGTAAACAATTTTTTTTTTAAATAGTGTAAAATCTTTTTTAATTTAGAAAAAGATAAAAAATTTTGGGACAATTAAAAACAGATAAGGTCAATTAATTAAGGACAAATGGACGATCATTTAGTACTGATATAAGGCTAAACAAGAGCTAGAGGGTAGAGGACAAAGATGAAGCCTCAAACAAACTCTGGTGAGCGGCATGTGTTTCAGATGTGAGGAGCCTGAAACAGATTTTGTCAGACGTGTTTCATGTGGACGTGGGTATTCACTTTTTTTCTTACAGTGCAACAAGTATCCTCGGTTTTCTCTCTTTGCCTCGTTTTTGTTGATCAGAAAAGAAAACCAGTTTACAGGAATTGGGGATATCAAAGGAACAAATGATTTAAAGATTTTGGCTGTCGATAGAATTTGGCTGTCTATTTATGTTTTATTTATTGTGTGTTTTCAATTTATTGATTTGATTTTTTGTTGATCTTTTGTAAAATGTGGTGGTTGTAGTTATCATTGGATTTGATTGAGGAGTGGCTTTCGAAGAATTTGAGCAATTCGACACTCGGAGGTGGTCTGAGTATTAGTGGTATCGCCACATACCAGCCGTTTGATGGATTGATGGAGCTGAAAATGGTAATATATCTGAATTAGTATGTTAATTTAATGAATATCTGTGGTTAGGATTCTAGCTTTAGACTGCTTTTTATCAACCATAATATGTACGTAATTGACAGTAATGTGATTGATTAATATTGTAAAAATAGAAATTTTAATGTTTATGATGCTTCTTCGGTAGTCAATTGAAGTGAATATGGACTGCTTAACAGAAACTAAAGTTCATGTAACTAATTAAGTTGTATCCTTCATAAGATTCTTATTTTGTTCAGATACACAATGAGGGGCTGACAGGATATGGTGAGGGAAATTCCTGCAATATATCGACCCCCAGGACAATTTCTTTTGAAGTTTCTTTATGGGCTTTTTGAAAAGAAAAGAAAACATATGTATGCATACATATATTGCCCGTCCACATTTTATGATTGACGCATGTGCACGGGAATGGGATGGTTGGAACCTACCTATCGGATTATCTCTGCAGACTTCACCGTGGCAGGACGATGAGCACCAACATTTTCACTGGTGCACATAAAGCTCCTTAAAGGTGCACCATCATTGTCATGAGGTGAAGAAGATTCTTAAATTTGTCCCAGTGATGCCCGATATTTTTTCGTTGAATGGGACTTTGTGCAGTGAAAGGAAACCACCCACGTTCTCCCGTAGAAAATAATTGAGTCGTCACATCAGGCGTGAGTGTTGGGCTGAGATCGGTCCCAATTTTCAAAGTTAAGGCTACCAGTCGGCCGATTGTTTATTCCAACGGACAAGTTAGTCAATAGCTAAAGACGACAAGCTAGTCAATAGCCAGAATTGAAGATGACAATCAAAGGTGTAAGGAATCTGAAGGCTGATGGCCTAAACTTTTGTTCTTTGAAGCTACATGATTAATTTCACAAGGATACACAAACTAAGTACAGAGTTCTTTGAGGTCAATACAAGTTGTAAAGTGTGACCATGTGAGATAACTGAAGGCTGCCTCACCAGCTAGAAGTGAACTGGGAATGGCAGAGATTGCAGTATCCTTCTTGCTTAACAAGCTAGCAGTCTTACTCCATGACGAAAAGAGTCTTCTTGGAGGTGTTCGGGAGGAAGCCGAGTACATAAGAGCAAAACTAGAGCAAATGAGAGCTTTTCTGAGCGTCGCTGATGCAAAGGAAGAGAGTGATCCCCGGCTACAGGTATGGATTAAACAAGTGCGAGATGTTGCTTGTGACACTGAAGACATCCTTGATGAATTCATTCTCCGCCTGACTAATAATCATCGCGATGGACTCTTCTGGTCTTTGCATAGGATCACTTGGTATGTAAAGAAAATCAAAGCTCGCCATCAGATCGCTTCGAAGATTCACAGGATCAGACAAAGAATAGACAATATTTTTCAAAACTATGGTGGTTTTGACCATGCCTCAAGTTCAACCGTTGTCAACAACGCATGGCTTGATCGTCGAGGGGATGCACTTCTAATAGAAGAGGCTGAGCTTGTGGGAATCGAACAGCAAAAGCGTCAGCTGATTAGCTGGCTTGTCAACGATGATTCTGGGCTCAAAGTGGTGTCGGTGGCAGGAATGGGAGGGTCGGGGAAGACCACACTGGTAAAGAAAGTATACGAGATACAAAAGTGAAGATGCATTTCCAAAGCCATGTCTGGATCACTGTTTCACAGTCGTTTAAGATCGAGGAGCTTCTGAAACACGTTATTCAGCAACTCTTTGATGAACTCAAGCAACCGGTCCCTCAAGCGGTGGAAACCATGGCTAGCCACAGCTTGAAAGAACTCATCAGAGAGTTCCTCCAACAAAGCAGGTATGTGCTTGTTCTAGATGATGTTTGGAGTTTAGATGCGTGGATTGCAATGGAAATTGCGTTGCCTAATAACAATCGTGGCAGTCGTGTAGTGCTGACAACCCGAAACTTAAGTATAGCTTCTGCGTGTTGCTTAAAAACTCGTGGCAAAACATACACGATGAAAGCTTTGTCTCCAGAGGAGTCTTGGACTCTATTTTGTAGAAAAGTGTTTCAAGGGACTGACTGCCCTCAACCATTGTATCCACTCTCCAAATGTATCTTAGAGAAATGTGAGGGCTTGCCGCTTGCAATTGTGGCGATGGGCGGTTTTTTGGCTACAAAAGACAGGAGAGTTGAAGAGTGGGCTATGGTTCGGCGAAGTCTTGGTGATGAGCTTGAAAGTAATGACCAATTCAGGTTTATGAAAAGAATACTTTTTCTCAGTTACTTTGACTTGCCTTCCCATCTTAAAGTTTGTTTGTTGTACTTGAGCATTTTTCCTGAGGATTATGAGATAGAGAAGATGAGGCTGATACGGTTGTGGAATGCAGAAGGATTTGTGCAAGTGCGAGAAGGGAAGACTTCAGAGACGTTGCTGAGAACTACCTCAATAATCTTGTCAATCGTAGTTTGGTTCAAGTGGCGAGGAGAACTCGTGATGGAAGGCTTCGGACTTGTCGCGTCCATGACCTTTTGCGTGAGATGATTCTTTCAAAGTCAAGAGAGCTAAGCATTGGTACCATAATCAGTGGGCATGATGCAAAGTGGCGATGCCTAGCCATCCACAATTCTGTGGAAAACATACGCAAAAGGGAATCGTATAGTCGACACTGCGTTCTTTGCTCATATTTGGGGTTGTAAATCCGCTTTATAAGTCATCCATATCTATGTTGTTAAGCAGTCGGCTATTGAAGGTGTTAGATCTGGGAGGTGCTCCGTTAGAGAAAATTCCAAGCGTAGTTTTCACGTTAATTCATTTGAGGTATCTAAGTATGAGGGGAACAAATGTGAGATTGGTTCCAAAAACGATTAGAAAGCTTCGAAACTTGGAGACTTTAGATCTAAAGGATACTTATGTGAAAGCATTGCCGACAGAAATTTTGAGACTTCATAAATTACGCCATGTCTTACTGTACGGTTATGAGTTCATTGACAATATTGGCATTCACATGGCACGTGGTTTTAGGGCTCCATATACCATAGGAGATTTGATCTCCCTACAAAAGCTATGTTACATAGAGGCCGGTGAGATCAATGGGAGCGGCGGCAGTTGTAACATTGTGACAGAGATAGGGAAGCTGACACAACTCAGGAGGCTAGGCATTACCAAGTTGAGAAGCAAAGATGGGATGGATTTCTGCTCTTCCATTGAGAAATTAACCAACCTCAGATCATTGTATGTTTATTCTGTTGCCGAGGATGAGATTCTTGATCTGCAGTCCCTTTCATCGGCTCCTCAGTTTCTTCGAAGGCTAGAACTAGGGGGACGTTTAGAGAACTTGCCGCAGTGGATACCTTCTCTTTACAGCCTGGTCAGTTTATTTTTATGCTACAGCCAACTACGGGATGATACTCTGCAGTCGCTTGAAGCTTTGCCCAATCTTGAACTACTTTCATTCTTTCAAGCATACGAGGGGAAGAGCTTGACTTTCAAGGCTGGAGGGTTCCAGAGGCTCAAGGAATTAAACCTTTTTCAATTGAAAGGATTGAGATCGTTGACAGTGGAGGATGGAGCGATGCCTCATCTAGAAGAAATTCATTTTCAGGGCTGTAAACTGGTGGATGAGCTGCCCTCAGGCATCCAACATCTAACCAACATGCAATTGCTTAGGCTCGTTGACATGCCAGATAAATTGACTATGCCACTTCAAGGTCAGGGTAACTCGACTATAGCCCACATCCCCAATGTTTGGATCGGAGTCTCGAATGATGATCGCGCGATTGGAAAGTATCTGTAGAAAGAGGAGCTTCACTAGCTAAATTATGCTCTGTAAATAGCAAGGGGATACGAATGCCCAAAGGACGTTGCATGCTGCATATATTGGCTTCGTAGCAAGTTTTAGGCATCTTCACACAAGCCAGACGGTAGCCAAATTTTTCCTTGTTTCAGACATTAGTTTCTAGATGATCTATTGAATGGTTTTGTAAATTGTGATTATTAGTCTTTCTTAGTGTTCCACATGTTACAATTTAGGATCCATAAGAAATAAATAACGGAAGCGAAACAAAGCGCGCTCTCTTTTGTTTTGAAAATGAAAACTACTCAGAAGAAGTCTTCTTTCCCGAGAAATACAGGCACATTAGGAGTGGCAAGATGGATGGGTGGATTGGGTTTGGGTGTTAGTTAAAGGAGTTTGGTATAAATAGGTCATTGACCCATTTTATTACCCTTGTATTAATGGCTTAAGTGGATCATCGCAATAAATGGGATGGTTTTCCCCATTAATTAAACAGTGTCCATGAATTCTTTTTACACAAGAAGACGGTTCAAATTTTCAACTCCTCTCCTTCTCTTTACACGAGGACAGCCCCAGCGCCAGTCATACAATCACCACTTTCATGCCACTACTTGACCTGTTTATGTGCTTAATCCCATATAAAAAACCACCACCATAACTCCACCTCTTGAAATCCTTCAAGCAACTTGAAACAGATAATAAAGGTGCAAACTGACACAATCAGTAGGACTGATTTAGGATGAGGTGATGGCGAAGGAGATGCCGGCCGATCACGAGCGGCGATGGCGGGTCCAATTGTTGGTAATCTTAGATCCAATCACTGTGACGGCGACAGTGACATCGACGAACGTGCATCAACGGCAGTTAGCGGGTGGTGACGGCGACGAACAACCAGCTAGACCATAGTGACCCATTTAATGCTTAATTATTAAATGGGTGCGTTTGTGGATAAATTTTAAGTGGACAGATTTTGACAGATAAATGAATTTGGGTCACAGTTGCCACCCGTAAGGCACATATATACAGGTACCGCACACAATCAGAAGTTAAGGCCATGTGGCCCATGCAATAGCCAAGTCAGTAGCCAATTGCCCAGTAGCAAAAGAAAAGGCCGGTTGGTGGAGAACATTACGTTGATGATCAGTAGTGTTGTTTCACAAAATCTAAGTCGGGCCTGTGAAGCGTTGCAAAAAAATTTCTCAAGCCAGCACCACCATGTCAAGCCCTTGGAATTAGCTCAAACAACTGGGGTTCATCAGTATCATATTCTTCTTGTTCATATGTTGAATAACAACTAGTTGTTGTCAACAAGTTAACTCAAAAAAGTCTAGATGTCTCAACAAAACAAATTTCGGCACGGTTATGCCAGGGAAGATGGTTTGAGCCACCTCGTGCACCGCCTGACACCATGTCGGCACCGACGGTCAAGACCAAGAAATTTGATAAGCAGCTTCTGTCTTCCTTGGTCTCAGGTGGGATATTTAGTGAAGCATCTTTTAAGTTTCTCTAGTAACGTCATTTCAATTCTCAATCGGCTATAGTTACGTAACAAAATCCTGCTAACAACGAAACAAAATCGGAACAGCAAATAAAATATGCAATCATTGTTTAATGGCTTAAATGAGCACTGAGTGGCTGCTTATCATGACATGACGGAAAGTCAAACAATCAAACGGAGGTCGGAGATCCTTGCAGCATCCTCGAATTTCTTCAAGCTCGAAACTCTCGCAGAGAGGAAAAAGCACCTTTCAGGCAAGCCAATAAACTGTGCTGCCACCACCTGTGAAGGGAAAAAGCACCAATTTTGTTTTTTTTGGGAGTAGCTTCGACTCTTTAACTTGCATTGATAGGGACCCTCCCTCCCCACTTCCTGAAACAAAAGCGCATTTGATTATCGCTTTCCTTGAGATGTACATTGGCCTTGCCTATTGCGGAAAAAAATGGTCCAGCTTATAATCTCTCATAACACAACGAAGCCGAGACTAAAGGGCAGTTTGATAGGGTTTTTTTTGCTCTTTTTTTTTCAGTTTTGAAAATTGAAAAAAATAGGAGTGTTTGGTACCACTTTTTTTTTCAATTTAAAAAGTGGCTTTTTAAATTGTAGAGTGAAAAAATAAAAAAAGGAAAAAGCTCTTTTCACTTTTCAAAACCTCCACCACAACTCACCCACCGCCGGCCGGCAGCCACCTCTGGCCGCCGACAGCCACCACCGGGCGACGGTGGGCGGTGGCCACCACCGGGCGGCAGCCACCTCCGGCCACCACCGCCGGCAGTCACCTCCGACAGCCACCGCCGCTCGACAGCCACCTCCGGCCGCCGACAACCACCACCGGGCGACAGGTGGCCTCCGGCCACCGCCGCCTCCCGACAACCACCATCGCCCGCCGACAACCACCACCTCCGGCAGCCGGCAGCCACCGCCGGCCACCACCACCGTCGACCACCGCTACGCCCCACCATCGCCACCTCCGGCAGCCGGCATCAAAATAAAAAGAGCCAAACACCAAAAAAAACCACCGCTAAAAAAGGGTTATCAAACACTCACACCTTTTTGTAAAAAATCAAATTTAAGTTGTTCACCAAAAACTGCTCTTTAAAAAAGGGTTATCAAACAAAAAGCTATGTCAAACAGAGCCTAAGCCAACTGAGGGGAAGGTCTGCTGATTTAAAATGTTGGGGAAAGTGAAAAAATTTTGAATTTTTAAAACCAGAAAAAGTCATTCTTTTGTCACCAGTGAGGTATGCCCTGACCGATTAAACTAATGGAGAAAACCTGTGTCTCTAGTTTGCAAAACTGTTGTCATCTATAAAAAGTTTTTTAAAAAAACGAGCCTAGTTTTTTTATTTCTTGCTAATGTTTTAAAAAAGCAATACCCTACCAAACAGTTTAAAAAGCTGGAGTCTTCAATAATTTACAAATTGGGCCAAAAAAAATTGAAACAAAATGTGTTTCGAAAATACCTTAAGCTTTTATGCCGAATTTATGTATTGCACAAAGTGAATACTGCTAAAATTGCCAAAACAAAAAATTTAATTTCTGCAATAATTAGAATTCTCTACGGACTTTGTTATGTAGAAAAAAAAGAGACCAAAATCGAGAAGTGAGTTTAGTAATGGGGGAAGTTTAATTTCAAGTGGTGGCGCCTTATCTGAATAGTCACGACTATTCGAGTTCGTATCTAGTCCACAAAATAACTGACCAATTAAATTAACAGTGCATATAAAGAATGTGTTATTTGTTTCATGCTGACAGATAAAATGTTTGGATACCATGTTGCTACTAAAATGATGAGGGAAATGCACCAATGTTTGCCAATTGCAACTAAAATGAAATAAATCACCACCATCAGCCTATTCGATATATCCTAAACGTAAAGGGACACCATTGTTGGACCTAATTGTCTCCAAAATGGAAAAATCTGATGTAAAGGGACCTACAAGGATCAGAATTTATACTCCGTATGTGATATTGATACTGCTAATGGACAGCCATTACTCCATTTTCATTGAATAGTGCTACATGGTCAGCCATTTACGGTTTTCATTTTTCATAATTGTAACGATGGAAAAATATTTTCATTATTTTGTTTTGGAAAGAAAAAAAAATCGTCCAAGTAGTGGTTCCATGTCGGAATAAAGCCAAAAGAAAAAGGAAAATTTGCGTAAAATACCCCTGTGGTTTGGAGAAGTTGCAAAAAGACCCCTCCCGTTACAAAGATGACACCTAAGGTTTAAAAAGTGTTACAATTCACGGTTTTCATTACGAAATAAAAAAATTGTCCAAAATATCCCTGTAAATTGTCAAAATGAAAAAACTACCCTTATTTGCCACAAGCCCAAGCCCTTATTAGGGCCGGCGCGAGCAAACAGGTGAGCAACAGAAAGGGGCCCGGATGGAAGAGGAAAGGGGAAACGGGGGGAAAGGGAAGGACTGACGGGTTGTGGATCTGAATTGTAGATCTAGGCTCATGGTTTGCGGATCTGGCTGGTGGCAACGGTGCAAGTGGTTCGAGTTGATGGTGGCAGCAGAAATGGGCGGCGGTGGTGTTGGATAAGGCGTGGTAAGGGTGGGGGGCAGAAATAGATGGTGATGGTGATGGATGAGGCATGGCGGGGGTGGCGATTACGGACGGAAAGAGACGGGGGGAAGAAATGGCCAAAGCTCCGGCCGGCCAAAGCTAACTAGAGGGAGGAAAAGAGCGACTGAGACCGGCATGGGCAGATCGCTGAACTCCGGCCTTTCACCACCACAACATCCGGCCTAAAATAATATGTGGAACCCAAAATCGGCAAACAAATCCGGGTGAAGCAGGTGGCGGCGCAACGATTATGGTGAGGTAGGTGGCGACGGTTAGGGTTTAGTTGATTGGATTAGAAAAGAAAATCAAGATTTGGTGAGGGAAGAAGAAATATAGGGCATTTTTGTCATTTCGTTAGAATAATCTCTACCAAACGCACTATTTAGGAGCTTGAGCATCACATGCCGTTAGTTTGGATGACTTTTTTGACGGTTGTAACATTTTTTAAACCTTAGGTGTCTTCTTGCAATTTTTGTAACATGAGGGGTCTTTTTGCAACTATTCCAAACTACGGGGGTATTTTACGCAATTTTTCCAAAAAAAAACTACTCTTCACCTCTCTCTCTCTCTCTCTGCGTGTCAGATAGACATCACCTGCTACCTCCATAACCACCACGGGAAGCCCCGCCGCTGAGCCATTATGATGAACCAAGTCCAGTCGTCTTGCCACAATGAAGAAGTACACCCTATTGTCGTGCCACCACGAAGAATCACGCCTCGCCAAGTAACCACCACGGCTACCACTGACCAGCTGAAATCTCATTTCCTCCTGCCCAATTGAACCACACAACCACCACAAAACCATCTCATAACTGCCACGCACACTCATCAATTGCCGCCTTCAATCATCAATTACTACCCTCAATCACCTAAAAGCTGCAGCAGAACCATGTATCACCAATTGCCACCCACAACAGCCACCTCAACCACCATAACATCACCCTGATCGTCGATCTCGGCACCTCTATTACCGGTGCTGCCATGGTGATCCAATCCCATTTGGTTCGACTGGGCTGTCTGCAACAAAATGGAAACAATCTGAGGATGAAGGGTCCCATTTTTTGGGTGGAGGCAACGGTGGTACTGGGTTTCGTGGAGGCAGTGATAAATGGAAGGTATAGATTTCTCCTAGCAAAAGAGGGAAGGTCCAGATTCTTTTGAAGGAGGGACATGGAACCTGACGAGTTGGACCTAATAAGGCTACTGTCAGAACTTTTTGGGGTTTAAGGCCGCATTACAGCAAATAACCATATCAATAGTTAGCCTATTTACAGAAAATAGGAGAAAAAAATTGTGAAAAGCCACGTAAACGAACGCGTATTCCATTATAAAAAGGGTAAAAAAACCAATAAAATTACATTAAGAAAAATATATATCGAGTCCTTTTTTAAAAAGCATAAACGAGCAATATTGTGTTTTTGTTTTAAAAACCACAACACATATTGAAACTAAAAAAAAATGAAAAATGAAAAGTTTAAACGAACAGGCAATATTTTATAAATGGAAAGAGAAAAGAAACATAAGCGATAGGGAAGAGACATACTACTCTGTCAATCGACTTGTAAGGATTTGTCTTCATTGACGTCTCACTCTTCCAACTCAGCAGGCCCAAGACAGCCACAATGGTGCCTTACAAGGTGGGGATCGCGCGCAAGGGCTACAACATTGACGTCTCACTCTTCCAACAAAAGTTTTCTTTTTAACAAGTTCAGAAGCAGAGGGAGAGGGTGGGGATTCTGCAATCTTACGGCTTGTTTGGCTTGGTAGTGAGGGTGGAAAAATAAAGGGATGTAAAAGTATCATCCCCTCAAGAGGATTAAAGAGTCAAATGAGTAAATCAGACTCTTTTCCTTCCTTTTCCGCTCACTTTGGGAGGAAAGTATTTGGCGAACGTAGAAGGAAAGTTTATCCCTCTTGTTTTTCTTTTCTTTCCTTCTTTCCTCGCAGCAAACAAATTAAAACATTTTCATCCCCTTACTTTTTTGTCCATTCTATTCCATGCTTTGAATTTTTCATCTTACCAAAGGAGCTCTAAGTGAAAATTTTCGTTGTGTCCTCTTTCTTTCATGAACATAGCATCTCTCAAACAGCATTCCCCAATGTGAAGCAGACATAAAATATGCTTCAAAATCGTCCTTCAGAATCTTGCTAGTCACTTCATGCCTTTTACCCATTAGCTTGTGTTGGAGTATTTTAATAAATGTAGGCATACGTATAACTATGTTGGAGTTATTGTTATTTTATGTCCTCCATAATTCGGGATTTATCAAAAAATAAAAAATAAAAATTTATGAAGTTATTGTTTTATATCATTCTTTTGTTGGTCCATAATTGCGGTTAATAATGTTTTATGCCAAATTTGAACTCCTTATTATAACGTTTTCAAAAGTATCTTTTCATCACATTTGATTGGCCGGCGGTTGCTAATTGATCCTTTTAACTTTTTTATAACCTACATTCTAATTATATTTTTCAACACCACCTTATGTACAGTAATAAATATAGTGGTCAGTGGATGGATGATCTTTTGTACTGTGTGGCAAGCTTACTATTACTATTCATGTTTAACCTTAAGTTATCACCAAGACACTTATTCCTTTCTTCGGTGCGTTACTTTTTTGGGTCACGAACACCGCTCCTTATAGCACTATCATTTTGATGACAAAACATATCCTCTTGCTTGCTGTCTTGAAGTGAAGGGTATTTTTCATTCGCACTGTATATATTTTCGTAAAGTATTTCAATAAAAACATTGGCAAATAAAAGTATTATGTAAAATTTCTGCTTCTCTAGTAATTTAAGCTTAGAGAAGTTACAAGAAAAATAGTTGAAATATTGTATACCTGAAGCAGCATACTGTCACATAACAGTCTGTAGGGGGCAAACCACCTTACAGATAGCGACCTTATCCGCGCCTTAACTCAGTGTTATCTTGTTCCTAGAGGTTTTCGGGGGAGATACTTTGGACTCATACTGACACCTTGTTTGGTAAAAACAATAATGCATAGTCAAACAATAATGCATAGTCAAAAAGCATTCTTCGGATCAGCTGAACATTCTTATTACATCATTATGATGGTTTTTCTTTTTCAGCATCAAGTATCTTTTTGGTCTAGCATTTCTAGAGACTTATGACTCTCTGGTCTTGTGCCAATCGTTGGCAGTACATGCAGGGATGTAAGTGACAGTGGGAAAATAAAACTCAAGAACGCAGGTATGATAGTTGGTGTTGCTCTTCATACCATTATAGAAGATCCGAGGAAATCAATTTCGAAGAGAGAAACTGAGAAAGCGGAAGTGAGCTATTATAGTGTTTTGGTTGGGGGGATTAGGGAAGTGGTGCCTCGATGACTTCCAAGGTGCAGTGATTTTCTGCAATTGTGGACTGTCATAGGATGAACCACCCCTAAATCCTCGAACCCTACAGAAACTGAAACAGATCTTCTACAAGAAGCCTGAAACCTAGATGAAGCCTAAAACAGAGTCTGCCGAGTGCGTATGTGTTTCTTCCTTTTCCGTTAGATTTGAGGAGCCTGAAACAGACTTTGGTAGGTGGATGTCGGTATTTTAAGTTCTCTTGCATTTGAGGGTCAAAATGGGGATCATGGGCAACAAGTATCCTCGGGTTTCCCTCTTTGCCTGGAGTTTTGTAGATCAGAATACAAAATCAGTTTTAGCAACTGGGGATACCGACAGAATTTGGAGAACATGGAATGCATAATCGATTCACATACATAAATGATATGTTCTACTTCCCGGGAATTTATCAAGGAGGAGAGCTGAGGCAAGCAGGTTCAATAAATCGTTAATGTGGTCATGATTCCTCGCTGAGTGTAGGGGGTGATGGCACAACTTGGTTAAATTTTAAGTAGTGAGATACAAATTAATCCTTTCTCTGGTATCCAAAATAATTAATGATTTAGCAGAAATATTACAACCTAAAGGCGATATCCAAATAGGTACTCGTAGTAAGAACGAGACATTGCATTCAAATGGATGGTTCTTGAAATGTGGAAATATGGCCAACGTGACCTTGGAAAAAAGCGGAGTAAAACATACGAGTTGTCAATGTTTGGGAATACCAACTAAGAGTCAACCACGATGGGATTTTTTTTTTGATTGAACGGAACAACAATACAACTTAGTTACGCGGGTATTCCACCCCAATTACATCTGCTAGAAGCAGATGACTAATTTCTATCGGGGGTTGGTTGAGATAAACAAAATCCCCATCATATCTAGTTCCTAGATTGGCTAGCTTATCAGCACATTGCCCTCTTTAAAAACATGTCTTATTCTAGACTTAGTCGCTATGAGCAAAAAGCGGCAATCCCTAATAATATTAGATAACAGATGAAAAGATTCAAACTCCGGCGTAGTCAACAAATTCTTCGCCATAAGGGAGTCCGTTTCAACCATCACTTCCAGAAGCTGTTGGTCTTTGATAATTTGGAGAGCTTTATATACTCCATGTATTTCAGCTTCCAAGCTGTCATCAGTGGGCAGGTTACCAAAAAAACCTCCTTTACATTGCCCATTGTCATCACGGAGCACACCTCCATATCCCCCTCTTTGATTTCCTTTAGCACACCTCCACGATGGGATGACAGCGTAAAAAATGCATCAAACTTATCACTCACAAGTGGGGGGCCTCCCAGAGCCAGATCCAAAGGATTTGAAAGTTGGAGTATGCCTCTCTATGAGTCTAGTAGATGATCCATAATCCTAAGTTGAGACAAAAACTTTAGAAAGACGTCAGCTTAGTAGCTTACACTAGACTTAGTACTCATGGATGTGGGACCTCCAAAGCCAGATCCAAAGGATTTGAAAGTTGGGAGTATGCCTCTCTACAACGTGTCTTTCATGATCCATAATTTGAAGTCGCGAGAGAAACATAAAAAAGTCGTCAAGACGTAATTACTGGTTGTCTACTAAGTCTCATTAGACAACGCAGAAAGTATCATAATCGTAGAAAATATCCTAATCGTTGGGGCCCCTTTGAAATGCACTTGTTCTTCACAGATTACTGATCTATAGAAGGCAGACATCTAAAAAAGACATTGCTTTGTGTCACGGGCTGCCCCTTGCACCCGCCTAGCACCGCGCCCCCGCGCCCATCCTGCACAGCGCCCCCGCGCCCATCCAACACGCGCCCATGCACCCTCGCAAGTTCTTCAAGTCTCGCGCCCATGCGCCCGTCAAGCACAGCGCCTGCGCGCCCAACTATAGTGCCCGTGCACGTCAAAAGCCAACCGTGAAGATCTGAAGATCCGGGCGTGCGTTTTTGCTCAGTTTTGGTGGAGATCACCCTTGTATATATTTAAGTTTCCCTGTAAAATTTCAAGTCATTCTGAGTTGTATTTCTCTAAAAAGGGGCACTATGACTCCTCGCACATAATAACGTCTACTACTGTCACTTAGGAAAATCCTCTTAGTGGTACTATATGGGGAGTACATGTACACCCATACCCGAGAGTCCCTTGCTTTGTTTTAGCTTGCATGTTTAGCTAGATTGCACACTGTGGATGCAAACAAAGCCTTCTGTAAGTTGTAACGATGATTTTGAAGTAATGAGAATATTCGAGACCGTTTTGCCCTTGTGTTGAAATTTACTTCTTTGTGCACTGTTTTATGCAATGTTGATGCACTGCTTGCTGTAGATTGTTGGGATTTGTTGGCGGACTCTTCTTGCAAGAGGCAAGTCGAGTGCCACACACGGTTTCCTTTGTGCCATCAAAGGCCACCGTGTGTCAGGTGGTATCAGAGCCGCGGTTGCCCAAGGGACCGTGGCTTCAGCTAAGAATATATTGTGGGATAGTTTGTTGAGAAAAACTATGGCCAACATGAAAGAGAGAATGGATGCTTTGGAAGCACAGGTACAGAACATGTTCAAGAGTGACCAGGATGCTCCAGGCATCCTGAAGCAATTCTCCCTTCGCCTGGACGCGTTGGAAGTGAATGTTGAAGCCACTGATAATGCCCGATATGCTGAGAACATGGATTGGGAGGGCAAGTTTCAGGAGCTCCAGGATCGAGTGGAGCTTCTTAGTCGTGCAGTGATTAACTCACCCGCAGGGGGTGCGGAGCACTCATCGAGGCCCCGAGTGCCAGAGCCCAAGAGTTACGGGGGAGCCCGTGACGCCAAGGAATTGGAAAATTTCCTTTTCGATATTGAACAATACTTTCGAGCCATCAGAGTAGACTCGGAAGCGACGAAGGTGTCGATGGCTGCCATGTACTTGGTTGGAGATGCCAAGTTATGGTGGCGGAAGAAGTACGCAGAGATCGAAGATGGGTCTTGCGTCATAAACACATGGGAAATACTCAAACGCGAGCTAAAGAGCCAGTTTTTCCCAGAGAACACCGCATTCAACGCGAGGAAAGCGTTGTTGGAATGCAAGAACACCGGATCGGTCCGGGAATATTGCCAGGCATTTTCTGCCTTGATGTTGGACATCAGCGACATGCCTGCAGTCGACAGACTCTTTTTCTTCATGGAAGGGTTAAAACCATGGGCTCGCACCGAGCTTAATAGACGTCGGGTGAACAACCTTAACGAAGCCATCATCGCTGCCGAGAGCCTTTCAGATTACAACTCCGAACCACAGAGACCCCCTCAGAGAGGGAATCCAAGCAGGAGTAATGGTGTCAAGAAGCCAGGGGGTCAAGCGCCAATCCAAAGTTGGGGCAGTAAAAGCAGTTGGGCGTCAAACTCTTCTACCCTACAGAAGAGTGGAGTTGGGTTCAAAGCCAAGCCTGACGCTAGCACTAGCGGAGAAGTGAAGAAACCTGCTTTCAGGGGTTGCTTCTTGTGTCAAGGACCGCACGTGATCGCTAACTGTCCGCAACGACAGATGATGAATGCCTTCTTTGACAACATGGGGCAGGTGCAACGTGGGGAACAATCTGGCTCTCAATCAAGGCATCCACCAACAGAGGAACAAACAGACACACAAGATTACGAAGAGGAAGATGCCGTCAGGGCCTTTCCTCAGTGGTGTAATGCTGTGACAACGCAGGTTGGGAACCCCGAAGAGAGCTCGACTGGGGAAAAGCCTAAAGACATGCCGCCAAAGAAAAAGAGCGATGTACCAGGGAAAGGCTTGATGTATGTGGACATCAAGGTTAACGGGAAGGCCATCAGGGCCATGGTGGACACAGGAGCTACCCATAATTACATTTCAAGCACCGAAGTGGAAAGACTGGGTCTAACTCTAGAAAAAGGGTGCGAACGGGTGAAGGCTATCAACTCTGCCGCACAGCCAGTAGCGGGAATAGCGAGATCTGTTTTGATCAAGATTGGCCCATACGAAGGAAGGACCAACTTTTCAGTAGTCATCATGGACGACTTTAAGCTGATCCTTGGGTTGGAGTTTCTGCGTGACACGAAGACCACCGTGATGCCATGCACCAACTCTCTGGCCATGCTTGGGAGTAAACCGTGTGTCATCCCGACTGTATCTACTAGGGCGGGAGAGCGTTCTATTTCAGCCCTCTAGTTGAAAAAGGGATTAAAACGGGACGAAACAACCTACCTTGCCATGCTACGGTGGGACGAGATTGAAGAAGTATCGGGACCATTACCCAAAGAAGTTAAAGTGATATTAAACGACTTTGAAGATGTGATGCCTGATGAATTGCCGAAGAAATTACCACCCAGAAGGGCAATTGACCATGAGATCGAGCTTGTGCCAGGCACGAAGCCACCCGCCCGAGCTCCGTATCGGATGTCACAACCAGAACTTGCTGAACTTAGAAAACAATTAACAGAGTTGCTAGATGCGGGTTTGATCACTCCAGCGAAGTCGCCTTATGGTGCACCAGTCCTCTTCCAGAAGAAACAAGATGTTTCCTTGCGGATGTGTGTGGACTACAGGGCGCTAAACAAGGTGACTATTTAGAACAAGTATCCTATCCCTTTAGTCGCCGATTGTTTTGATCAGCTTAGTAGGGCGAGAGTGTTTACCAAGTTGGACTTGAAGTCTGGGTATTGGCAGGTCCGAATCGCCCAAGGTGATGAGGCGAAGACAACTTGTGTCACCAGATACGGTGTGTATGAGTTCCTGGTCATGCCGTTCGGCTTGACCAACACCCTGGCCACATTTTGCACCTTGATGAATCAGGTTTTGAGGGACTACATTGATGATTTTGTAGTGGTGTATCTCGATGATATTGTGATCTACAGTTCCAGCTTGGACGAGCATCTGAAGCACTTGAGGAAGGTGCTTACCCGACTGAGGGAGCACAAGCTATATGTGAAGCTGTCGAAATGCACATTTGCCCAGACCAAGATTAAATTCTTGGGCCATGTGATAGAACAGGGTCAGATCAGGATGGACTCAGCTAAAGTTCAAGTGATACAGGAGTGGCAGCCGCCAACTAATGTTTCAGAACTGAGATCTTTCTTAGGATTGGCCAACTATTATAGGAAATTTGTTTATAGATTATTCGAGAATGGCCCATCCCCTAACTGAACTTCTGAAGAAGAGCAAAGTTTGGGAATGGTCCAAGGAATGTGAATCGGCCTTCTTGGCCATGAAGCGGGCTATGTCTGAAGATCCGGTACTTGCTCTCCCCGATGTGTCGAAGTCTTTTGAAGTTCATACAGACGCTTCTGACTTTGCACTTGGAGGGGTTCTAATGCAAGAATGCCACCCGGTGGCATATGAGAGTAGGAAGCTCAACGAAGCAGAACGTCGCTACACGACTCATGAGAAAGAGTTACTCGCAGTAGTGCATTGTCTCAGAGTTTGGAGGCACTACCTGCTTGGTTCAAGCTTCATAGTGCGGACAGACAACACTGCGGTGAGCCACTTCTTAAGTCAATCTAAGCTCACCTCGAAACAGGCCAGGTGGCAGGAACTTCTGGCAGAATTCAACTTCATGCTCGAGTACAGGGCAAGCTCAACCAACAGCGTAGCAGACGCCCTCAGCAGGAGAGCCGAACTAAATCAGGTAGCATTGATGGCCATGAATGCTATTGTTAGAGCAGACAGCCGAGTTGCCATCAACATCGGACAGAAGATCAGGAAGGCCCTTACTAGGGACCCGGTTGCCCAATAACTGCTGAAACTGATCGAGAGCGGTAAAACTCGACAGTTTTGGCAAGAAGATGGTTTGCTGATGACCAAAGGAAGACGGGTATACGTCCCCAGAGTTGATGATCTGAGACGAACATTGATTCGAGAATGTCATGACACCCTTTGGGCAGGCCATGCCGGAGGAGAAAGAACATTAGCTCTCCTTCAACAAGGTTACTACTGGCCCCAAATGGGGGATGAAGTGTAGGAGTATGTGAAGACATGCCTTACTTGTCAGCAGGACAAGGTGGAGCGTAAGAAGAAAGCAGGGTTACTACAACCGCTGCCGATCGCCAAGAGACCGTGGGAGAGTGTGTCGTTGGATTTCATCACTGGTCTACCGAAGGTTGAAGACTTAGGCACGATTCTTGTTGTCGTTGATCGGTTTAGCAAGTATGCGAGCTTTATCGCAACACCCAAGTATTGCTCAGCCGAAGACACAGCGCAACTTTTCTTTAAGTATGTGGTGAAGTATTGGGGCATGCCTTAAGACATTGTCAGTGATCGGGACTCCCGCTTCACTGGAAATTTTTGGACTGAACTCTTTAAGTTATTTGGATCCCAACTTTCGATGAGTTCAAGTTATCATCCAGAATCAGACGGTCAGACGGAGCGGTTCAATTCCATGCTAGAAGAGTACCTCCGCCATTTTGTCAGTGCAACACAGAAAAATTGGGTCAAGCTACTGGATGTTGCCCAGCTGTGTTTCAACGCACGCAAAAGCTCTTCGACAGGGAAGAGTGCTTTTGAGATTGTGAATGGACAACAACCGTTACTTCCCCACACGGTAAATGTCCCCAACGCAGGAAAATCTCCAAGGGCCATAAGCTTCAGCGAAGAATGGAGGCAGAATATAGATCTAGCTCACTCCTACCTGGAGAAAGCAGCCAGAAGAATGAAGAAACACGCCGACAAGAACAGGAGATCTCAGGAGTTTAACGTGGGCGACAAAGTTATGGTTAAGCTACTGCCACAAGATTGCAAATTTCTAAGGGGAAGAGACTCTCGTCTTTTGTAGAAATATGAGGGACCCCTGACTATAGTGAAGAAGATAGGCAAGATGGCTTACAAAGTTGATCCGCCAAATTAGTGGAGCCGCCAGCTCCATCCTGTTTTTCACGTCAGCATGTTGAAGCCATTCTATGAAGACACAGCAGACCCCTTCAGGGGCCAAATCAAGAGACCAGGACTCAAACCCAAAGCGGCAGGAAAGCGAGTTGCTGAAGCTATTTTGAATGATAGAGTGATTACAGCATCCCGCAAGCGCCATCAAGAGTACCTAGTCAAGTGGCAGGGATATATGGACGAAGAGAACACTTGGGAACGAGCAGCAGACTTGTCAGCCTACACTGACAAGATTGAAGCCTACCACATGTAGAAGTTGACGAGGACGTCAACAGCTCTAGTGGGGGAGAATGTCACGGGCTGCCCCTTGCACCCGCCTAGCACCTTGCCCCCGCGCCCATCCTGCACAGCGCCCCCGCGCCCATCCAACACGTGCCCATGCGCCCTCGCAAGTTCTTCAAGTCTCGCGCCCATGCTCCCGTCAAGCACAACACCCGCGCGCCCAACTATAGTACCCGTGCACGTCAAAAGCCAACCGTGAAGATCTGAAGATCCGGGCTTGCGTTTTTGCTCAATTTTGGTGGAGATCACCCTTGTATATATTTAATTTTCCCTGTAAAATTTCAAGTCATTCCGAGTTGTATTTCTCTAAAAAGGGGCACTATGACTCCTCGCACATAGTAACGTCTACTACTGTCACTTAGGAAAATCCTCTTAGTGGTACTATATAAGGAGTACATGTACACCCATACCCGAGAGTCCCTTGCTTTGTTTTAGCTTGCCTGTTTAGCTAGATTGCACACTGTGGATGCAAACAAAGTCATCTGTAAGTTGTAACGATGATTTTGAAGTAATGAGAATATTCGGGACCGTTTTGCCCTTGTGTTGAAATTTACTTCTTTGTGCACTGTTTTATGCAATGTTGATGCACTGCTTGCTGTATATTGTTGGGATTTGTTGGCGGACTCTTCTTGCAAGAGGCAAATCGAGTGCCACACACGGTTTCCTTTGTGCCATCAAAGGCCACCATGTGTCATGCCTCGTCTCTAGAAGGTTATTTGGAGAGGGGTGGTGTTTTACAATCTTCTTGTGCCTAGTTCTAAAGGCTCCACTTTGCCGTAGGCCTGCTGGCTATGGTCGATTCGAAAATATTTTTTGCCTTTTGGATCAAATATGGGAACTTGCGTTTGTAGTTTACTTAATTCTTGTTATGACGATGGTTTCGATTGATTGGACCATACTTGAAGAGTTCCGCTCTTTTTCGGTTATTTTTGCACTCTTCACCAAATATATCCCTCCATATCCAAAATATACCCCTTCCCCCTGCCTTTTGTTCGAGACTTGTAGTTTAGAGTCGTCTCTTATCTCATATGTTTCCGACTTAAGATTGGCACTGTGAATATTTAGAGAAGGTAGATGAGATGGAATAGACTAGAATTCATCGAGCATGTACGGCTTCATTGTCTTCTACACTGTGACAAGGCCGGGGAAAGGGTCGCAGACTGCGGGACGACATGGACCACCATTTCAGGCCTGCACATGAAGCTTCTTAAATGTGCATCATCATTGTCATGGGGTGAAGACGATTCTTAGATGTGTCCCAGCATTGCCATCATTCTGCTTGCTATTTTGTCATTGAAATGGACTTTGTGCGGTGAAAGGATACCACCCATGTTCTCCCGTAGAAAACAATTGAGCATTCACATCAACCGTGAGTGTTCGGCTGAGATTCGGTCCCATTTTTCAAAGTTAAAGGAACCAGTCGGCTGATTGTTGATAATAGGCAAGTTGATAACAATATTGACGGACAACTTAGTCAATACTTAGTCAATAACTTGACCCTATTATAGATCTAAACATCTCATTTTGAAGTAATCAAGAATTGAAGATGATAATGAAAGGTGCATGGAATCTGACACAATAGCTAAATAGTCTTCGATCCAAATTTAAAGTAAACTACCACTTTATCATGGTTGACAACCACCAAATTTACGCTGGCCTTGGCCTTTTCACACTGATATATCTTAAATATACTCTCAATAATTGGGAAATACCGGCAATCCTAGTCGAACTGGGAGATTGATAATTATCTTATCAGAGATCGTCACGTGATCCTCAAAGAACCTAACACGATCCTAACACATCTAACTTACGGCCCAGTCCTACTAGGGCTCTTCTTCCTACCACTATATAAAGGGGTCTACCTCCCAGGTACGGGACGACTACACACATTCATGCTTTTTCAGAGTCATTATCATGTAGCTGCGCTCTGACTTAAGCATCGGAGAGTTCTCCGCCGGGAACCCCACCCGGCGGTCACTCGTTTTCTGTCTTGCAGGTCATCGGTCCAGGCTCGGGTTCCGCAATGTACGTGGCACATATTTTAAGCAGCAACATTTTGGCGCCATCCGTGGGACCCGCCAGCCTAGCCGATTGACCTCAAGAGCCCGCATCATCGCATCGCAATTTTCTGATAATAGATCACATCTGCCGCCGGCAGCTATATGTAAGAACTACCGACGGCAACAACACTGTCACTGAATTTACTACGGCAACGTCAATATTTTCAGTAATCGGTCTAACAAATTCCACAACAAGCCAGCAAGGGGGCAGACTGCCACACCTGGCCAATAAAGACAGAATCATCGTCAACGGAGTTGCAGGCACTAGCAACCACCTTCTGCCTCCACGAAGCCGCCGAAGAACAATAACTGCGAAAAGGAAAAAGAAAAAGAGACCAGGAAGCCGCAGCGGCACCACAATCTGACTCGCGCCGCCACAACCACAGCCACCACATTCGGCTACACAGCCGACGCAAGGCCACCGGAGTAGCGCCGACAACCAAACAACCCAGCGCCGGTCAACCGGCAACTGTCAAAATCATTGCACAAAAAGGGAAAATAGCCCTCGGCCAACCACCGCAGGTTCTCGATTCTCATCAGGTGTCCACCATGGAGTTCAACCATGGCGGCAATAAGCGCAAACCACCAACGTCGCACCGTCCACCACCAAACCACCGCCGTCGCTGCAAGTGGCTGGAGCACAAGCATATCAACAAAAATGAAAAAAAATATATAAGAGAGATCGCCGCCGCTGGACACCGGTGGCGCACCGTCACGGCCTCACTGCGCCGTACACCGTGATGGGCAGTGGCGACCCCTCCAAGCGACTGTCGCCCCTCTTCGTCAACATCCTTCGCGTGGCATTGGGCCGAAATCAAACCCATCCACGGCGCGCCGACAACACCTCCCTCCGAGGTTGTTTCGCGGGCCACCGCCACGGTGCTAAGTCCTTCAACAGCCATTGTCGGAGCAATTTCACAATAACCGAAAGAAAAATAAAAGAGAAGAGGAAGACACGGCGCCGCCATGACCTCTTACGCCAATACGACGAGCCATCGTCAACGCCGGCATCATATAACTGCTACCTCAAGACCGCCGCAAAAGGTGTCCCCTTTCCATCAACATATACGACACCACAACGGGCAGTGTCGCCGTCGTTAGCACCGCCTAGTTGCTGTCTTCCAAGGAAGCTAGCTCCAGCGCCGAACAACGCCATACGACCACCGTTGGTAACAGATTGCGAGCGCCATTGCTGTCCTCCGGTCAAGATCTGTGCCGCCGCAGCCCCAAGAAAATCGCCGCCATCATCCACCTTAATCAGTGGCCATCGTATCCGCCATGAGCCGCAGGTGCCATCACCATAGCGGCAAGCAGCCACCGGCTCCTCATTCCCCTTAGATCTGCGCTACCGCGACATGGGAACAGCTCTGTCACCGCGACCACAAGCGCCAGCACCACTCCGTCAAGATTGCCGGCTGAGATCACGGCTAGCAGCGTCACAAGCGCGCCACCAGCACGTCACCGCCTCCCAATCGCGCCACTTCACTTTCGATTGAGAGAGGTCGAAGGAGCGTGGCCCTGTACAACAGCGATTTTGTGGTTTTTCAGAACCCAACATCACCGTGACCAGCAGCAAGGCGATGCCATCACCACCACGATGGGCAACACCATCACTGTCTCCCCATCGTCATCGTCGGTCCACCTTTGCGCCGCATCACGCCGCTGCCTCACCTTTGTGCCGCGATGGGCTATATGACTTCTCTGTTGAAGAAAGAAGAAGGAGCTGAAGCAAATCAGGTCCATTATTCCATTTTTAAAAAGTATTCAACTTTTACCCCCATGGTTGTGAGTATTTCGAGTTAAGACCCAATGGGTCTTCATTATTTTGCATTAGCCACAACCTTTTTAAAAGCATTAAGCTTTTATCCCATGCAACATGCCTATTTGTGTTTACAACCCACAGGGTCTTATTTATTCAACTTGGGCTACATCACTTTTAAAAGTATTAAGCATTTAACCGGTCAGAAAGGCCTATTTAAATTTAAGACTCATCGGGTCTCATTTATTTAACATATGTCGCACGTTCTTTAAAAATGGCGTATATTTTATTGCATATATGTTGCTAAAAGTTAAGTGACTGCGATCTCAGGCGTTAATAAGCCTTCAAAAGGCTGCTTCTGGTGCGCCTCTATTAGCTAGACCTATTTATTTTTTGTCTAGCATTATCTACTCGCGTCCATTAGTGCAAGCACGTCACAAGTCGGGGCATCCGATTGCTATGACATATTAAGCTCACTTACGACACGCAGTGCAACACACCCATGTCGGCTAACTGACAAAACCCTAATGGGGCCACGGTGTTTGAACACCACCATTCATTCTGTGTTAAAAAACATAGTTGCATTTTTATATGCTTTATTGCTTCAAAGGCTGTTTTTTCAGTCACGTACTTTTATTTCTTGCAAGGGTTTTGATGTATAAACCACGCCATAAGCAAGGAACAAATTCACAGCGCCCTGTGACTTGAAGTTGCATTTAGGGTTTTTGCTGCAGTATCATGCCGCCTTGACATTATATATCCGATCATACAATGACCGACTATCAACGACCAAACATTCACACCAGCGCTCTACCAATGCAACTGGTGAATCAGAGCACTTTGCACTCCATCCGCCCCCAAGGGCATGTATGATGAGAACTCTAAGTTCTGTCCAGCCCCCTAGGGCATTTACATGAGCTCTACGCTACATTCCCCCTCAAGGGCGCGTATGAGAACTCTAAGTTCCGTCAACCCTCCGAGGGTATTTACATGAGCTCCATGCTTCATTCCCTCTCAAGGGCACTTATCAGAACTCTACGTTCCACTAGCCCTTTAGGGCGGTCCCTCAAGGGATGAACACCCTCAAGGGTGATAAGATAGAGCTCAAGTTCTATCCGAACGGTTTAGCTATAGTTCTAACCCGTGAAACGGCAAAACCTAGTGGGAGTTCGTCGCCCTACCCTGTTTTGTTAATTCGAAACCTGGCCGAGCGTGAGTACGAGGCTTCTTTGCCAGCCCTTAGCCGACGATAAGGGTTCGCGTCAAAGTAAAACGCAAGCATGATGTGGTCAGCTCAAGCTAAAGAACACACACTTGCACAAAACAAACACCCTCCACGGGAGAGGTGACCCCTCAAGGGGACATTCAAACACTTAGCACATGCAACAACTTGCATGCACAGCTCTGTGTATTCTCTCTAGAGAGGCTAATGTGGGGCACAGCCTCTAATGGATCCCAAGATCCCATGATTCATCTTCCCAAAGATGATTCCGAGTAGCCTACTTAGGCGACATTCGAAAGACCTAGCTCTCAAGAGCTAGAGTTCTAGCATCCTACTCGGGTAAAGCTCCAAGGCTTAAGCTCCCAAGAGCTTAGGTCCGAGTACATGGAGTAGAGAAATATTATTACCCCTACAAGCGGATGAAGAATCCCTTACAAATCTAACGTGTGTCTCAAGACACCAGGTATAAACTTCCTCAGCCAAACATTTTGGCTAAGGAAGTGGGGGGCTTATGATATATCTCAAATATACTCCTAATAATTGGGGAATACCGGCAATCCTAGTCGAACTGGGAGACTGATAATTATCTTATCAGAGATCGTCACGTGATCCTCAAGGAACCTAACACGATCCTAACACATCTAGCCTACGGCCCAGTCCTACTAGGGCTCTTCTTCCTACCACTATATAAAGGGGTTTACCCCCCCAGGTACGGGACGACTACACACATTCATGCTTTTTTAGAGTCATTATCATGTAGCTGCGCTCTGACTTAAGCATCGGAGAGTTCTCCGCCGGGAACCCCACCCGGCGGTCACTCGTTTTCTGTCTTGCAGGTCATCGGTCTAGGCTCGGGTTCCGCAACGTACGCAGGACATATTTTAAGCAGCAACACACACCTTCGTATTTACTAGACTTCATTAGTCGTACCAAATGGGCAAAACTTTTTCTTGGAAGCTACATGATTCCCTTTCACAGCGCACACAAAGTTTGTGTATGTTACAAACTAAGTACAGAGTTTTTTGAGGTCAATACATGTTGTGAAAGTGTTATCATTTGAGATAACTGAAGGCTGCCTCACTAGCTAGAAGCGAACTGGGAATGGCAGAGATTGCAGTATCCTTCTTGCTTAACGAGCTAGCAGTCTTCCTTCATGACGAAAAGAGTCTTCTTGGAGGTGTTCGGGAGGAAGCCGAGTACATAAGAGCAAAACTAGAACAAATGAGAGCTTTTCTGAGCTTCGCCGATGCAAAGGAAGAGAGGGATCCCCTGCTACAAGTATGGATTAAACAAGTGCGAGATGTTGCTTATGACACAGAAGACATCCTTGATGAATTCATTCTCCGCCTGGCTAATAATCATCGGGATGGATTCTTCGGGTCTTTGTATAGGATCACTTGGTGTGTAAAGAAAGTAAAAGCTCACCATTAGATTGCTTCCAAGATTCAAAGGATCAGGCCAAGAATCGAAAATATTTTCCAAAAATATGGTGGTTTTGACCATGGCTCAAGTTCAACCGTCATCAACAACGCATGGCTTGATCGTCGAGGGGATGCACTTCTAATAGAAGAGGCTGAGCTTGTGGGCATCAAACAGCCAAAGCGTCAGCTGATTAGTTGGCTTGTCAACGATGATTCTGGGCTCAAAGTGGTGTCGGTGGCAGGAATGGGAGGGTTGGGGAAGACCACATTGGTAAAGAAAGTATACGAAGATACAAAAGTGAAGAGGCATTTCCAAAGCCATGTTTGGATCACTGTTTCACAGTTATTTAAGATCGAGGAGCTTCTGAAACAAGTTATTCAGCAACTCTTTGATGAAGTCAAGCAACCGGTCCCTCAAGTGGTGGAAACCATGGCTAGCCACAGCTTGAAAGAACTCATCAGAGACTTCCTCCAACAAAGCAGGTATGTGCTTGTTCTAGATGATGTTTGGAGTTTAGATGCGTGGATTGCTATGGAGATTGCATTGCCTGATAACAATCGTGGCAGTCGTGTACTGCTGACAACACGTAACGTTAATATAGCTTCTGCATGTTGCTTAAAATCTCGTGGCCGAAAATACACAATGAATGCTTTGTCTCCAGAGGAGTCTTGGACTCTATTTTGTAGAAAAGTTTTTCAAGGGACTGACTGCCCTCAACCTCTGTATCCACTCTCCAAATGTATCTTAGAGAAATGTGAAGGCTTGCCGCTTGCAATTGTGGCAATGGGCGGTTTTTTGGCTACAAAAGACAGGAGAATCACTACAAGAAAACAGGTCTTTAGCGACCGCGTTTAGCGACCGCAGTAAAAGCGGTCGCTAAACTATACATTAGCGACGGATTTAGCGACCGCCTCTTTACGCGGTCGCTAAATATGTCATTAAATGGTGCGGTCAACGAAATAATTTTGGCGGGTATTTTTAGCGACCGAATTTAGCGACCACTTCCGCGGTCGCTAAATATCAGGTATAAAACACAAATATTCTGCCCTAATTAGGCACCCTGCGTCTCTTTGTCTCCCACCACCGCCTCCATCTCTTTCCCTCCCAAAAACCATTGCCCTCATCCGCCGGCCTCCTCCGCCGTCATCCAAGAGACGGCAACGCCATTTCTGGAAACCTGTCTCCGCGACGTGCAAAAGAACGTGCAATTCAGAGCGCAATTCACGGAGTATATTTTCAGAGCAAGAGACGGCAACGCCATTGAATTTGGTGTACCACTTCTGCAAAGGTATTCCGCCGACGACTGCGGCCGCTGCGAATTTTACACGCGGAGAGCTCGCCACCGCTTTGCGAAAGGTGCGTTTTGATGTTCTAGGGTTTATGTATGTTTTTCCTTACTGGTACTATGTGCAAATTGGATTTGTTTAGCTTATGCTTTCATTGTGTAGATTGTGCCATGTAAGCATATCAGATTTTGATGTTGTTACAAGACATTGGCCTTGTTTCTACAATTTCGTGGAGAAGTTTTAGCTTTGACTTTCATTTTCACCAATAAGGAAAATTTGTAGCTAAATGCCGTATTACTGTTGACATAGTGGATGTTAATAATGTGTCGGCTCTGGAGTCTTTCTTTTGATCCTGAAATGTGGGTGTCATATTTAGTGGCAACGAAACTGTCCCGTTAGCGAGTAGGATCGTTCTGTCCGGTCTCTGTGGGGTTTCCAAGAGTTGAGTTTAGGTTGGGACAACAAGAATTACATGGTTTAGGAGGTGCATTTGGGTAGGAGGGAGAGTGGGTGAGTTGACTCACTGGTTGGTGTTCTTGGGTTGGTTGTCTTGAAATCGGAGTGAGAGAGTGGGGAATGTGGTGAAATTAGGGTGGCCATTTGCAAAGCTTTGAGTAGTTCTGTGTGATTTGGGGAGGGAGTGATTAGTTTTCAATGGCAGTGACACCCCGTGGAATGACAATATATATCTAGTCAATTTCAGCCTACAGAGTCATACGAGAAAATATTTGATGGTTCGAAGTTTGAACTATAGGTGAGATCCAGAGCCGAAAATGACGGTTATAGATTGATCCAAAGAGATGCTCAAGTGTTGTATGGCATATCCTACGGCCTGGATCACCTGGTGCATTGATTCAGGACCATTAAACACTTTCTCCAAAAGTACGCTTAATTGTTTAAGAATTACGTTCCACGAGCGATTCGTTTATGATCACTACTTTCTGTCTCACCAATAGCATCTAAGCGTACGCGGCTAGGTTAGAGTTGCAACACGTCAGGCTTTGATGGTGTAGGATTTGATAAAAGGGAAAATATTTGAAATTGGTGTGGATTGCCGGCCTACAGCTATTAGCCTCTACACTTTTTTCATTGTGGCCATGCTGCTTTTCCCACTCTCGGCAATTTCGTGAGAGATAGAAGCCAATTTTCCAATGTGAGAGTTGGTATACAACTGTCTACTCTCTATAACTAGACTTGACAAAAATCTGACCCGGATCCGCGAGTCTACATGTACCCACTGGAAAAACCCGGTTACGAATACATAACTAGGAGACCCGTTGAAAACAAAAATGTACCCAAACTGACCCGTAAATTCATGTTCAGTTCTGGTCGGGTACCGTGTACCCGGATTTACCCGATTATATGAGTAAATTCATGTTCAGCTCTGTAGTTTAGTACATTGACAGAATTCATAGGCAAATCCACCAATACTGTGTTGAATAAAATTAACAGAAGGAAAGGGAGTGATTCCCTTTTAACGTCCGTCTTCCTTCCATTCAAGCATGAAACATACCCTGTATAGTGATGCCTACCTAAACGTACAAAAGTTTGCATTAACCGTTGTTTCTTTTGACGTTTGGGAAATAATAACTGCACTCAAGTTATCCATAAGCTCAGAAAAGGTTCTGATCTGAGGAGCAATCTTTCTGATGAAATGTTGCCATATTTAGCGTGTCGATCAGTTAATCTGAGACTAGCTACCTTCTATTTTCGAATCAGATCATTGTAATGAGCAAATGCAAATTCTGTGCAGAAATGTAGTATTTGTTTTATAATTGAGCAAGAACAACATAAATTAGACTTGTTGTTAACCAACACTAGTTATTTTGGTTGGGCATGCTTTGCAATATCCCTCAGCGAAGTAATAGTGCCCACTACAGCAACAAAAGAACCCATTACCAAAATCCCCACAATGATCATCAATTCTGGCCCTAAACTCCGAGCAGCTTTGTTGATCTTCAAGTAGCATAGGCATGGGAACAACACGGAGACACTGATGCTCAGGAACGCACCAATAAATGCCATTACGTAGCCAAAAAAGGGAATGACTAATGCCACCAAAACAGTGCTGATCACTAGCACTGTTCTAATGAGGAAACTTAGAGACCTGCTGTCGCGAAATGGAGAAGTGTCCTCAATAGCTGTTGCGATTGGAGAAATAATGATGGCGTACTTGGTGATGGGGTTTATTAGAGTCGTATAAATAGCTACTTTTGAACTTATTTTATCGGTGGGAAGATTTAAAGTCACTTGAGACATCACATTATTTCCATACATAAGATAGCCAAGAACCGCCATCGATCCATAGGTAATAGTGCTCAGAGCAAAGCAGACTATTAGAACCTGCAATTAAAATATAGCAAAAGTGTAAGTACATTGCAGCAGGTTTTACTGCTCGAAAATGGATGGTTAGTTGCATACACTTCCAATAATTAAAGGAAACTGAACTTCAGGCAAGCTGCTATCCAGGTTTTATTGCTCGAAAATGGATGGTTAGTTGCAGCAGATTTTATCCAATGCATATGTTTACATCTACTTCTAAACATATCTACTTCTTTGAGCCTTGAATAACTAGCAATAACGGGACACTAGCCAATCTCCTCTAGACTATATGCTGAGAATTCAGCAATCAAAGATAAGCATTTTTCCTGCCATAATAGAATAGACACCTATAGCAGAATTCCTTTAGAACCAACAAGAGCACATATTATAAGCAATGAAAATCCTTGGAGCACTACCCTTTGTTTAGTAGATAAGTATATAAAGGGTATGCAGTAACCAAAATTATAATTGGGAACATGAAAAGGCACCTTCAAGATTTCTTCTGCCTCACCGTAAGCATTTCCACATTTGACCAGCAACCAAAAACAAGTATCATATTGGTTTCTGCTATGACCTACAAGAAGATTATGAGTGGCAAGTTCAATTTCACTTCTTTCCTCTTTTCTTTTGAATTTTTTCCCCTGAGTTTCATGCCTTCCAGTTAAGAAACAGTTGCTTAACCCCAGTTAAGAAACACATCTCTAGCCTTATGGGTCAATTCGGGGATGAGAAGAGTCGAACACTAACCGCATATCACTTTCGATGAATTTGATTTGCAGCTTAACCCCAGTTAAGAAACAGTAGCAGAAAACTTTGGTTAGGGCTCGGCTGGTCTAGTGCCTTGGGTTCTGGAGGGTTGCTCCATTGCTGTTTGTAGCTTCTTGATGGGGCATCCATAACTCTCAGTATGCTTCAAAAGTGGTAGCTTCTAAAAAAATAAGGTTTAGGTTCTTATAAGTACTTGTGTTAAAGCTTAAAAGCTTCTTATATGTGCATTTATAGCAACACGAAAATTGTTAGAAGAATCTGTTTAGGTAAGCATTTACTTTTTGATTTGAGGGGGAAATTGGTCTGTTAAACTCTAGTGACTTCGTTATGTTGGGTTGTGGTAATGGTGGTATGTTAAATTACCTCTCTATGCATTCATGTGTGTGCGTGTGGGTTAGAGAGAGCTTTGGTTGGAAGCTCTTGTCTCTTCTCCCCTCCCCCGGTAAAAATGTAGGAGTGATATCAGCATTATTGAATTTCTGAATTTCAGTGTATGCTGAATTTCAGCATTTCAGTGTATGCTGAATTTCTGAATTTCAGTGTATGCATTCATGTGTATGCTGAATTTCAGCATTATTGAATTTCTGAAAGATGTGAAACTCTAACAGCCCTTTGATTCTGGAATTCTTATTGCAATATTAATGCTTTTGGTGATGAACAAATTAGATTAGTTGATGGTCATTTGCATGTTATAATACATAAATGCGTGTAGAAATGTACTTACATTACCTGGGTAGACATCGGTAAGAATTGATGAGTAGGCAACTTTTGGTTGTTGGTGATAGGAATATTCCCCATCTTCTCTATCTCACATTTCAGTCCTTATATATAGCTTCATTACAAATAGAATTTGCTTATTAATGTCCCAAGCATCACAAAGATCATGATTGGTAGAGTTTGCAAGAGCTTCATTACAAATGATTCGGAGTATATTGCATTTATCGACAATATCTCCTTCGCTCCAAGATTTTTTAGGAGATTGTTGTTAGCATGAAATTAACTCGTACTGTGCCATGGTTACATGCAGTTTTAGCAGCGGATCAACTTTGTTGCCTTTTAAGAAGCAAGTCTAGAACCCGAAAAGGTTTGTGTTTCATTTAATTCTTCTGAAGCCTATGATGAAGCAAGTCTAGAACCCGACACCTCTCTGCGATGTCCCGGTCGATGTCGGTGTCGGACACAGTGTCCGTGTCTGTGCTACCTAGATTAGCACTAATCAGCCCTGATTATGCTAATCTGCCCTAATTATCCCTGATTAGGGCTAATTGACAATAATTATGGTAATCAGGCCTACTTAACACTGAGTACCCCTAATTATTCCTAATTAGCAATAATCAGCCCTATGTTCAGGACTATTTCACATTTGAGTCGGACAGTGAGCAAGAACTCGGGAGGCAGGCGTGGGAGTGGCATTGTGCCGAGAACTACAAGAAATGGATGCTGAATGCGAGAAGGTGGGCGCTAACTCGGGCGGGTACGACAAATATATCTATGACCAGGGACCACAATCCCGAGTACTTCTCCAGAACCATGTGGGGGGAGCTGCTGTCGCATTGGAGTACTCCAGACTAGGCGAAGCTGAGTGAGCGAGGCACGGAGATGACTCAAAGCGAGAAGAAGATGAAGCACAGTGCTGGTTCCCGTCCATTTGCCGTGCACGAGCTGAGGTTGACAGAGGAGGACCCTGACAGGAGGCCCCCTACGAGGCTCTGCCATTTTCAGCGCACACACCAGAATAGTGATGGGAAGTGGGTTTCTGAGAGCGCCGAGCAGTTTGCGGTGAGCACGTAACGAAGCAATACTTTTGTATTCCTATTGCATTTTTTGCGATTGTGGCCAATAGAATTTCTCTAACATTTTTTTTGTTTTCTTATACAGAGTTTATTTAGAGAGAGAGTTCAGGCCAACTCCCAGCCAGACGGTGGACGATATGTCGTTGTGGTCAGACGCAACTGGGGGTCCTAGGAAGGACCGTATACTCGGCCACCCTCGTCAGTCCGCTCGAGCATTGTTAGCAGACAGACCATCATCGTCAGGTGAGACGAGTTGTACCGGTCCTCGGGCAGACACGACGACTATGGCTGCGACGTTGGCAGAGTGCTTCAATACAATGTTTGATGCGCGCATGCGGATGATGCTCGGTGACAGTTATGTAATTATAAAGGACCCCAAACTACATGTAATACAAATTTTCTCAATATCCTGCTGTATTTTGTGCTCTATATGTGATCTTGATTAGATATATGATGTTGAATCATTTGTATGGCTTTGTGCAGGACAATACCGATGATCTTAGTGCCGGTGACCCCCGGGGCGATGAAGATGTTGTTGGATCAAACGTGCCTTCATCATCGAGGAATGAAGAAGATGATGACGGGGCTGGTTGTTCTACCGACGAGTGATTTAGATAGGGGTTTGGTTAGGTTCATCTGCCATGAATGTTATTTTCTTGTTTTGAATTGATCATCGGTACTTAACTGTATGAATTCTATTATTTTAATGCATATGTTAACGTTTATCTATACTTTGATGAATGTGAGCAGCTGTTTGAATGAATGCGGGACAGGGGGGTAAAACGGTTTTGAATGAATGCGTTGAAAGCTTTCAACGCATTCATTCAAAAGCATTTCAACAGAGGTTAAATCGGTTTTTGGATCGATTGGATTGGATTGGAATTGATATTAGTTTTGCGAAAGGTTTTGTACAGGTTTTGGACAGGTTATTTGACCTGAATTTTTTTTTTTTTGCAAAGCCAGGTTTTGCGACCGCAATATACGGTCGCTAAATTAAAAAAACGCGGTCGCTAAATTTTTTATTATTTTTTTTAAAAAAATTAAATTATTTAGCGACCGCCGGTCGCGGTCGCTAATTCGGTCGCTAAATATATAAATATAATTTAATAAAAAATAATTAAAAAACATAATTGTTAAATTAATAAATATTTAGCGACCGCTAAGGGCGGTCGCTAAAAATAGTCAACGCGGTCGCTAAATTTTAGCGACCGAAATTAAAAAGCGATCGCTAAAATTTAGCGACCTGGGCTAAAGCGACCGCTTTAGCGACCGCCCTTACGCGGTCGCTAAAACCCTTTAGCGACCGCGTAAGGGTCTTTAGCGACCGCTAGACGCGGTCGCTAAAGACCCTTTTTCTTGTAGTGAATTGAAGAGTGGGATATGGTTTGGCGAAGTCTTGGTGATGAGCTTGAAAGTAATGACCAATTCGAGTTTATGACAAGAATACTCCTCCTCAGTTACTTTGACTTGCTTTACCATCTCAAAATTTGTTTGTTGTACTTGAGCATTTTCCCTTAGGATTATGAGATAGAGAAGATGAGGCTGATACGGTTGTGGATTGCAGAAGGATTTGTGCAAGTTCGAGAAGGGAAGACTTTAGAAGAAGTTGCTGAGAACTACCTTGTTGAAACGATTTAATGCGTTTACCACACAACGTAATGGGTTCGGAAACATACCGTACGAAGTCTCCGAAAATTTCGATGTAGGATCCTTGTTGTTACGAGCCTCCAACACCCTTGATCTTTATCGTAGGTACGAAAACGGCTACTAGAGTCGAATTCTTCGTCCACGAACCAAATCCTAGAGCTTGGTGATTGCTCTAGAGAGAGGGATATTGCTATGACTTCTGACTTATTGGGATATCTCTAGCCTTTATATAGAGATACAATTAGAGACTGACTTTACCTCAAACTCTTAGGAGATAAAGATGTATTTACCTCAAACACTTAGGAGATAAATATCCTATAATTAACTGTAATTATCCAGACTAACAAATACACATTATCTGTTAGTGGGCGGATAATGGGTCCATTGACCCAATTTATTAACAGCTCCCACTCGCCCACACATAGGGCAAATAAATCGTACAGTCCCTCTTTATCTTTCGTCCACTCATCTCCTCATACAGGAAATGGAACGTGCGACCTACGAGAAAGGATGTCCAGTTGAGGAGTATTGTATTAAGTTATCACCAAACTAACACAATACATCACTCCAATAAATCTCGTATGTACCCCAGATAGTTCAACTACACCAGATTAAACACTCTCAAATCCCTCATAATGAGCAGTGTTAAACCTCTCATATGTTATGTATTCATGACTCATATCGAAACGAAAATCGACAAAGTCGCCCGGCCTATGAATCACACAACATGGTGTAATATTGAACTTTCTTCCCAAAGCCCTCATGTCATTCCAATTAGACCCAACCGCTTTCCTAGACATGCCCCGCGAGACCGTATCATCCATGATCCAAGGGTACATGCTAAAGTAGCGACATTGAGTATCCTCTTCATGACATAGTCTAAGGTGAGAAGGGTACTACATAGGATCAAAAGTATTTCGATCCAAGTGGCTCACACAGTGACGAAGCAGGGATTCATTCATCACTCCCACTGTCGGTCTGCATTTAACACATGCAGTATGATTTGAATGCTATGGCGTAACCCGCAAGGGCGTGTCACATAAATGTATAATGAAATATGCCATACGAATCTAAGTCTAGTCGATGTACAAGCGCCTAACCTGAGTTTTTCAGCCCAGTCACTCTCATAGTGCCTGCCTGAAATCTCACATTCGGCTATAAACAGGCTACATAGAGTTGTGGAGATACTCTATGATCGACCTACATTTTTAGGTCTCATCTTAGCTCCAGCTAAGGCGGCATGTTTGCATTACAAACTGTATCATCTTTTTCGCCCACTTGGCGCCTAAGACAATTATGTCTCATCTTGCTCGCTATCTTAGCGTCAAGGTGAATTACCTGTGTGAGTGGGTCAATTCGAGCCTGGTGACACTTTTAATAAGGATGCATATGTAATCACAAAGATTATCCATTCATTCCAAAATAAACTCAAATGAAGGAACAAAAATTTAATATAATAAATGTCAAGTACATAAGATGCCATAAACATATCAAAACCTATGGAGTCCCATACTCCTAATGTGAGAAAGGAAAACATCTCTAGCAACAAGCTTGGTCAAAAGATCAGCCACCATTCTGCCAGTAGGTATATGCTTCATGGACACATTTCCTTGCGCAACTAAAGTTCTAATGAAGTGATAAAGAAAGCATTTCCATGATATTTGGGGTCATTTACAAAATCTAGGGCAGCTGTATTTTCACAGTGAACAACGACAGCCTCATCTACATGAGCTGTAATCCCTAGAGCCTGTATAAATGACCTCAATCAAACAACTTCCTGGACTGCTGCTGAACAAGCAACATACTCCGACTCCATCGTGGATAGGGCGATGCAAGACTTTTTCTTACTGTACCAAGAGATAGCTCCACCTAAAGTGGATATGCGCTTATCTCTATCAGCGCCCCAATCCTCTCAGTCTCAAGTCTCCACCATGATAACACAGGACGAGATCAGTGGTTCCACGCAGGTATCGAAGAATCCTCTTCACCGCATTCCAATGAGCGGGTCCAGGATTACTCTGATAATGACTCACAATTTCAACGGCATAGTAGATGTCTGGACGCGTACACAACATAGCGTACATCAGACTTCCTACTGCAGCCGCGTAAGGCACTTTGGACATCCGATTCTTTTCCTCATCATTCTTTGGGCATTGGTCTGTGGTCAAAGTACACGCCTAGTCCATTGGAGTGTCTATGGGTTTTGAGTTATGCATACGAAATCGTTTAATGACTTTCTTGATGTATGTCTCTTGAGACAAACCGAGAAGTCTCTTTGAACGATCACGTACGATTTTAACCCCGAGCACATAATTAGCTTCTCCCATGTCCTTCATCTCAAAAGTTGAGGACAACCATTGCTTAGTGGCGACAATGGAACTCATGTCATTCCCAGCTAAAAGAATGTCATCCACATACAAAGAAAGGATTAGAATATTTTTCTTGGATCGTTTTACGTAAACGCAATGGTCTTGTTCAATCATTTCAAAACCTATAGAGGTAATGGCATGATGAAACCTAAAGTACCACTGCATAAACGATTGTTTGAAACCATATATAGAACGTTTGAGACGGCAAACTTTGCGCTCATGTCCTTTGACTTCAAAACCCTCGGGTTGAGCCATATAAATCTCTTCGTCTAGTTCGCCATTGAGAAACGCAGTCTTAACATCCATATGAAAAAGTTCTAAATCCTGCTGGGCGACAATTCAGGCAAATTGAAGCAAATCTCACCACTGGGGAGAAAGTGTCTCCATAGTCCACACCCCGCAGTTGGGTATAGCCTTTCGCCACAAGACGTGCCTTATACTTGTCAATTGACCCATCTACCTTGCGCTTGACTTTTAAAACCCACTTGTTTTCAATAGTCTTGCTCCCTGGCGGAAGGTCAATCAACTCCCAGACCTGATTCTTTTCCATTGAGCTCAACTCATCCTTCATTGCAGCCATCCGCTCATTACTAGCAGGTGAAGATAAGGCTTCTTCCACAGAAGTAGGCTCGTCTTCATCATTTGGAGTGCACATAAGAATTTCTCCGTCAATCTCAAAACGACGACGTGGAACTCTTCCACGTGCACCTCTACGCAGTTGAGAATCTTGTTGACCTAATGGTCCTTGTGGTGTGCTCCCACTGTCTGGGATACTCCCACTAGGTTGAAGGTCACTTACACTATCTTCAGCGACAACCGGATGAGGAACTAATTCCCCACCTTCGCTTGGAGATGGTAAAGTGGGTTCAACCTCCTCTAACTCATAGAGGTCAAGATTCTTACTCGCATCTCCAATGCTAGGAAAATCACTCTCTATGAAATCGACATCACGAGACTCTATTTCAGTCCTTCCACCATTTGGATGTTCACCATACATCACATAGCCTTTAGAGTTTTCAGAATACCTTAGAAAGATACTCTTCTTTGCTCTAGGCCCTAGTTTCCCATACTTATGAGAAGTGCTGTGAACATAACCTGCTGAGCCCCATGGGCGCAAGTTATCCAAATTTGGCTTTCGGCCATTCCAAAGCTCATAAGGGGTGGATTTTACTGACTGTGAAGGCACACGATTAAGTATATAGGCTGCAGTCAAAAGGGCATCCCCCAAAAAGATATTGGAAGGTTTGCTTGCGCCATCATAGACCTAACCATGTCTAACAATGTTCTATTCCTTCTTTTCGCAACACCATTTTGTTGTGGAGTATTAGGAATAGTAAGTTGCCTGCGTATCCCCTTTTCCTCACAAAACTTTTTGAAGTGATCTGACAAATATTCGCGTCCCCAGTCAGTGCGAAGAGTTTTTAAATTCTTCTCTTTCTGATTCTCAACCTCTGCTACAAAGCGTTTGAAACAGTCCAAAGCTTCATAACGGTGAGATATCAGATACACATAACCATATCGCGTATAATCGTCTATCAGTGTAAGGAAATAAGAGGCGCCATGGCGTGCCTTTACACTTATAGGTCCACATATGTTAGAGTGAACTAGCTCAAGTGGTTGAGTTGCTCTCACAGCCTTTCCAAAAGGCTTCCTGCATGCTTTATCGGCCAAACAAGCCTCACAAGTTTGTAGATTGACTTTTGCGAGTGGGCCTAAAAAGCCTTCTCTAGCCAAACGAGTCATTCTATCTTGGCCTATGTGGCCCAGCCTCGCATGCCAGATGGCAGAATCATTCATTACATAAGAATAAGAGGACTGAGAATCAATTAAATCCAATTGAAAAAGACTATCCATGCGAAAACCATGTCTGAACAAAACATCATCCAAAAAGATGTCCAACTTATTACCCCTAAAAACAAAGGAAAACATCAGCGCTTGCCATTTGCATTGCGCGAACCCCCTTGCGTTTCTTTATTTTCCCTTCCTTTGGCGCAGAAATGTTAGCCTCGCCTTTCTTACTTTGTCTTCCGCGCTTGCCATTTGCATTGCGCGATCCCTCTTGGGTGACATAAGTAAGAATCTTATCAGCGTCTCGAGTCTTAGCCTCAAGGATGACATGAAATATATGAAACATCAGAAAAGTTCTTGATGTTTTCACTATGGGTCAATATCTGTTTCATATTGGCCCATGAGGCAGGAAGGGACCTTATGACAGCTCTGACTTGTTGCTCATCTGTGAGCGCATGGCCAGTATCCCTTAGCTTACCAATCATATTGGACATCATCGTTAGATGTTCACTCATGGTATGCTTAGGGTCTTTTGTGTACTCCTCAAACTTGATCACAAGGCTACGAAGCCGCGTAGTTGAGGTTCCACCAAAAGAGAACTTGAGCTGATCTCATAAAGCTTTGCAAGTTGAAAGTTCATCATACTGCCCAATTAGATCATTTTGCAAGCTGCTCAACAAGGTGTAGCGCGCACTACGATCTTTCTGATTCCATTTTTGGTAAGCAGTGTGGTCTCTTAGGGGTTGCGCCTCAGTTGGCGCGACCATCTCCTTGGTCAAGTGCTCCTCGAGCTCTTGTTCGTTCAGCATGAATTTTATCTTTTTGTGCCAAACGTCATAATTATCTCCGTTAAGTTTATCACCCTTAACGAGATCAGCTATAACATTCTTGGTGGCCATTATATTCACTACATTAGATTGCGCAAGGAAAATACATTAATTATGCATCCTTCTATTTATTTCAAAAAATTCAAATGAAAAATATAATCCTTCCTCACATCATGAAATCGAAAATCTGCTAAGCTCGTAATCATCTCCCATGTATGTGAGTTGGGAAAAATATTTTTCAAGTAATTTTTCGCAATAAATTTCATCATCATATAAGCCACAATATAATAAATCATCCACATGATAATTTAGAACAATATAAAATTGCACCGTGCAATTAAGTGTGCAAGGACTCCATTGAGCCATATTGGCATTCTAATAACTTATGCTAAGAAAATCCTGGCTTGAATAATGTGCGTGCGAAATTACATCCCCGTACAAGGCTTTCTTGAAATATACAGGGAAATAATAGAATACAACATCTTTGAAAATCCTACTACAAACTACTCCAATAAAACAAATGGAGATGCCGCACAACACATTATTCTCAAAAGAATTTTCTTAAAACAAGAGTAAACACAGTAAACATAAGTTTCTTTAGAATGCCAATCTAATATCCATCCATTTAACCTAAAACTAGCATGCTCAAATAACAAGTTAAAGGACAATTAAATGGATGAATATGCCACATTCTCCTTCCAAGGAAAACGGGCGACAAGGCCTTGAAAATAAAATTTGGTTTAATAAGGTGTGGGCTTACCAAAAATCCCACAAAAAATACCTCACGCAAAAGCACATTTAAACCATAATACTAATCAAGGCAAATAAATAAAACAGAAGTTATCTATATCATATAACTCTCCAAAATATTTATTTCTGCTCACGAAGTGCAAAAACTAATATTTACGCATTATACGTATTTTTGGGAACCACAAAAATACTCACAAATGACCAAAAACAGAGAGATAAATTCTTAAAAGATGACAAACAGTAAATTTACCCCTAATATACCCTCTGGAATTAAAGAAAAATTCTGTGTATATAAAACAAATTTTTAAAGCTAATTTCTCTAGAAGAAAGTCATTTAAAAAATTAAACATAACATACACAGAGGGTATAGAAGTAAATTTAACACTACAGAAAAATTACAGAAGCCACTATAAAGCTCCACGCGCCGGAGGTGGGTCAAAAAAACGACCGGAAACATTCTTCACGCGCCTCCACGCGCCGCCGTGCGCGTGGGGCAGTCACTGGGAGATATGGGCTGGCGCGTGGCAGGCACTCGCGCGCGTGGGGGAACAGCTAAGAGACTAGCGCGTGCGGCGCGTGGCTCGCGCGTGACCGCAGCCTTTGTTGGCGCGTGGAAGCGCGTGGCTTATGTTATGCGCGCGGCTCAATCGGCGCGTGACATGTGTCACTCGCGTCACTGTTCATCTTCCTCGTTAGAAAATCCTAATTTCACCGCCGCCATGAAGCGAGGCCAACTTCCAAAGGCCATATCTCTCTCGTTTTTAAGCCAAATAATGCGTACGATATATCGTTGGAAAGCTTATGCGACATAGATTAATTATGTACCAATCGATGATGATAAAAACTGAATATCATGCTCCGAATTTGAGTTTCAAAACTCGAAAAAATCACAGTTTTCTTGAAAACTAAAATCATGATTTCTCGCAAATCATGCATCTAATAATCACGAAATTTTACGGAGTTCATCCTCAACCATAGGAGAAAAAAAACAAATAATTATTTTTCAGAAAACATGCTCAATAAATTTCGAATTTTTTGTAATGGGTCTCGATCATGTATTCGGAAAAAAAATCGCAACATGCACATAATTATACTAGCATGTTAAAGGCGAATCAACAAGTAATCATGCTCTGATACCAATGTTGAAACGATTTAATGCGCTTACCACATAACGTAATGGGTTCGGAAACATACCGTACAAAGTCTCCGAAAATTTCGACGTAGGATCCTTGTTGTTACGAGCTTCCAACACGCTTGATCTTTTTCGCAAGTACGAAAACGGCTACTAGAGTCGAGTTCTTCGTCCACGAACCAAATCCTAGAGCTTGGTGATTGCTCTAGAGAGAGTGCAACAGAGAGAGGGTTATTGATATGACTTCTGACTTATTGGGATATCTCTAGCCTTTATATAGAGATACAATTAGAGACTGACTTTACCTCAAACTCTTAGGAGATAAAGATGTATTTACCTCAAACACTTAGGAGATAAATATCCTCTAATTAACTGTAATTATTCAGACTAACAAATACACATTATCTGTTAGTGGACGGATATTAATGGATCCATTGACCCAATTTATTAACATACCTAAATAATCTTGTCAATCGAAATTTGGTCCAAGTGGCGAGGACAACTATTGATGGAAGGCTTAAGACTTGTCGCGTCCATGATCTCCTGCGTGAGATGATTGTTATAAAGTCAAGAGGGCAAAGCATTGGTACTATAAACAGTGGACAAAATGCAAAGTGGCGATGCCTAGCAATCCATGATTTGGAAAATGTACACAAGAGTGAATCTTATAGTCAACTGTGTTCACTGCTCATATTTGGGGTCGTTAATCCGCTTTTTAAGTCATCCATATCTATGTTCTTGAGCAGTCAATTATTGAAGGTGTTAGATCTGAGAGGTGCTCCGTTAGAGAAAATTCCAAGTTTAGTTTTCACATTGATTCATTTGAGGTATTTAAGTATGAGGGGAACAAATGTGAGTTTTGTTCCCAAATCGATTAGAAAACTTCGAAACTTGGAGACCTTAGATCTAAAGTATACTTGTGTGACAGAATTGCCGGCTGAAATTTTGAGACTTCGTAAGTTGCGCCATCTCTTGCTGTACCGCTACGAGTTTATTGACAACTACTATACCTTTCAAAGTGCACGTGGATTTAAGGCTCCATGTAACATAGGAGATTTGATCTCTCTACAAAAGCTATGTTACATAGAGGCGGGTGATCGAGATCAATGGGCGCAGCGGCAGTTGTAACACTGTGACAGAGATAGGGAAGCTGACCCGACTCAGGAGGCTAGGCATTACCAAGTTGAGAAGCAAAGATGGGATGGATTTCTGCTCTTCCATTGAGAAACTAACCAACCTTAGCTCATTGTTTGTTTATTCTGCGGCAGAGCATGAGATTCTTGATCTGCAGTCCCTTTCATCGGCTCCTCAGTTTCTTCGAACGCTAGAACTAGGGGGACGATTAGAGAAGTTGCCGCACTGGATACCCTATCTTCACAGCCTGGTCACACTATGGTTATGCTACAGCCAACTAGGGGATGATCCACTGCAGTCGCTTGAGGCTTTGCCAAATCTTGAACTACTTGGATTCCTTCAAGCGTACGAGGGGGAGAGCTTGACCTTTAAGGCGGGAGGGTTTCAGAGACTCAAGGTTTTATGGCTTCGTCGATTGAAAGGATTGAGATCGTTGACAATGGAGGATGGGGCGATGCCTCATCTCGAAGAAATATATTTTCACAACTGTAAACTGGTGGATGAGCTGCCCTTAGGCATCCAACATCTAACCAACCTGCAATTTCTTAGGCTTGATGACATGCCAGATAAATTGACAATGCCACTGCAAGTTCAGGGTAACTTGAATATAGCCCACATCCCCAGGGTTTGGATCGGAGCCTGGAAGGACAACCGCTGGAATGGGGATGGGGATACGAGTGCTCAACAGAGCCAGCCTGCCTGCTGCATTTATTGGCAAGGTAATAAGTTGTAGGCATTTTCATGCAAACCTGATAGTAAGCCAAAATTTTCCTCCTTTCAGGCAACCTGATAGTTTCTAAATGATATATTCCATGTTTTCATGGCAGGGAACTGCTGCGAGCTACTGGACTTGTTCATACATTCTTTGTGATTTTGAACTTCTCTTAAAGTTAGATTTCACTTGCATGTAGTTGATTATAAGCAGGGCGGATCCAGAAAGTTCAACCGGGGGGGGGGCAAAAAGTCTTAAAAAAAATTTGACGGCCAACATAAAAGAATTCGCGTCACGATTGAATATGTTAAATGCAAAATAAATTGCTCAATTTGACTAATAATCATATTATATCACTATTCGTAGTGATTTATTTAACCTGATAAAGTTAGTCAACGTACAACAAACTACTAATCTTGCATAAAAGAAACATAACTCTTATTGTATATATGTATCACTGGTGCGATTACCAATTGTATGATGACAATAGTCACGTATAACATATTATAAGAATTTAAACTAAAAAAAAAAAAAAAAAATAACTAACCATGATCTATTAGTATTTTCTTTATGATCTGGAGATTTAGAATTTGAAATAAATAAGATAGACAAAAGAACGAGGAAGATAAAGATTACGACGGCCGGTGTCACAAAAAGTAAAAATATAACAAAATTAAAATTCTAATACATTCATTTATAATATTGTGGCATTTTAGTAAATATTTTAAACATAATTACCCATTATTTGGTGGGTGGGGGTGGGGTGGGGGGGCAGCCTTTGTTGGCGCGTGGAAGCGCGTGGCTTATGTTATGCGCGCGGCTCAATCGGCGCGTGACATGTGTCACTCGCGTCACTGTTCATCTTCCTCGTTAGAAAATCCTAATTTCACCGCCGCCATGAAGCGAGGCCAACTTCCAAAGGCCATATCTCTCTCGTTTTTAAGCCAAATAATGCGTACGATATATCGTTGGAAAGCTTATGCGACATAGATTAATTATGTACCAATCGATGATGATAAAAACTGAATATCATGCTCCGAATTTGAGTTTCAAAACTCGAAAAAATCACAGTTTTCTTGAAAACTAAAATCATGATTTCTCGCAAATCATGCATCTAATAATCACGAAATTTTACGGAGTTCATCCTCAACCATAGGAGAAAAAAAACAAATAATTATTTTTCAGAAAACATGCTCAATAAATTTCGAATTTTTTGTAATGGGTCTCGATCATGTATTCGGAAAAAAAATCGCAACATGCACATAATTATACTAGCATGTTAAAGGCGAATCAACAAGTAATCATGCTCTGATACCAATGTTGAAACGATTTAATGCGCTTACCACATAACGTAATGGGTTCGGAAACATACCGTACGAAGTCTCCGAAAATTCCGATGTAGGATCCTTGTTGTTACGAGCCTCCAACACGCTTGATCTTTATCGTACGTACGAAAACGGCTACTAGAGTCGAATTCTTCGTCCACGAACCAAATCCTAGAGCTTGGTGATTGCTCTAGAGAGAGTGCTATAGAGAGAGATTATTGCTATGACTACTGACTTATTGGGATATCTCTAGCCTTTATATAGAGATACAATTAGAGACTGACTTTACCTCAAACTCTTAGGAGATAAAGATGTATTTACCTCAAACACTTAGGAGATAAATATCCTCTAATTAACTGTAATTATTCAGACTAACAAATACACATTATCTGTTAGTGGACGGATATTAATGGATCCATTGACCCAATTTATTAACATACCTAAATAATCTTGTCAATCGAAATTTGGTCCAAGTGGCGAGGACAACTATTGATGGAAGGCTTAAGACTTGTCGCGTCCATGATCTCCTGCGTGAGATGATTGTTATAAAGTCAAGAGGGCAAAGCATTGGTACTATAAACAGTGGACAAAATGCAAAGTGGCGATGCCTAGCAATCCATGATTTGGAAAATGTACACAAGAGTGAATCTTATAGTCAACTGTGTTCACTGCTCATATTTGGGGTCGTTAATCCGCTTTTTAAGTCATCCATATCTATGTTCTTGAGCAGTCAATTATTGAAGGTGTTAGATCTGAGAGGTGCTCCGTTAGAGAAAATTCCAAGTTTAGTTTTCACATTGATTCATTTGAGGTATTTAAGTATGAGGGGAACAAATGTGAGTTTTGTTCCCAAATCGATTAGAAAACTTCGAAACTTGGAGACCTTAGATCTAAAGTATACTTGTGTGACAGAATTGCCGGCTGAAATTTTGAGACTTCGTAAGTTGCGCCATCTCTTGCTGTACCGCTACGAGTTTATTGACAACTACTATACCTTTCAAAGTGCACGTGGATTTAAGGCTCCATGTAACATAGGAGATTTGATCTCTCTACAAAAGCTATGTTACATAGAGGCGGGTGATCGAGATCAATGGGCGCAGCGGCAGTTGTAACACTGTGACAGAGATAGGGAAGCTGACCCGACTCAGGAGGCTAGGCATTACCAAGTTGAGAAGCAAAGATGGGATGGATTTCTGCTCTTCCATTGAGAAACTAACCAACCTTAGCTCATTGTTTGTTTATTCTGCGGCAGAGCATGAGATTCTTGATCTGCAGTCCCTTTCATCGGCTCCTCAGTTTCTTCGAACGCTAGAACTAGGGGGACGATTAGAGAAGTTGCCGCACTGGATACCCTATCTTCACAGCCTGGTCACACTATGGTTATGCTACAGCCAACTAGGGGATGATCCACTGCAGTCGCTTGAGGCTTTGCCAAATCTTGAACTACTTGGATTCCTTCAAGCGTACGAGGGGGAGAGCTTGACCTTTAAGGCGGGAGGGTTTCAGAGACTCAAGGTTTTATGGCTTCGTCGATTGAAAGGATTGAGATCGTTGACAATGGAGGATGGGGCGATGCCTCATCTCGAAGAAATATATTTTCACAACTGTAAACTGGTGGATGAGCTGCCCTTAGGCATCCAACATCTAACCAACCTGCAATTTCTTAGGCTTGATGACATGCCAGATAAATTGACAATGCCACTGCAAGTTCAGGGTAACTTGAATATAGCCCACATCCCCAGGGTTTGGATCGGAGCCTGGAAGGACAACCGCTGGAATGGGGATGGGGATACGAGTGCTCAACAGAGCCAGCCTGCCTGCTGCATTTATTGGCAAGGTAATAAGTTGTAGGCATTTTCATGCAAACCTGATAGTAAGCCAAAATTTTCCTCCTTTCAGGCAACCTGATAGTTTCTAAATGATATATTCCATGTTTTCATGGCAGGGAACTGCTGCGAGCTACTGGACTTGTTCATACATTCTTTGTGATTTTGAACTTCTCTTAAAGTTAGATTTCACTTGCATGTAGTTGATTATAAGCAGGGCGGATCCAGGAAGTTCAACCGGTGGGGGGGCAAAAAGTCTTAAAAAAAATTTGACGGCCAACATAAAAGAATTCGCGTCACGATTGAATATGTTAAATGCAAAATAAATTGCTCAATTTGACTAATAATCATATTATATCACTATTCGTAGTGATTTATTTAACCTGATAAAGTTAGTCAACGTACAACAAACTACTAATCTTGCATAAAAGAAACATAACTCTTATTGTATATATGTATCACTGGTGCGATTACCAATTGTATGATGACAATAGTCACGTATAACATATTATAAGAATTTAAACTAAAAAATGAAAAAAAAAATAACTAACCATGATCTATTAGTATTTTCTTTATGATCTGGAGATTTAGAATTTGAAATAAATAAGATAGACAAAAGAACGAGGAAGATAAAGATTACGACGGCCGGTGTCACAAAAAGTAAAAATATAACAAAATTAAAATTCTAATACATTCATTTATAACATTGTGGCATTTTAGTAAATATTTTAAACATAATTACCCATTATTTGGTGGGTGGGGGTGGGGTGGGGGGGGCAGCCTTTGTTGGCGCGTGGAAGCGCGTGGCTTATGTTATGCGCGCGGCTCAATCGGCGCGTGACATGTGTCACTCGCGTCACTGTTCATCTTCCTCGTTAGAAAATCCTAATTTCACCGCCGCCATGAAGCGAGGCCAACTTCCAAAGGCCATATCTCTCTCGTTTTTAAGCCAAATAATGCGTACGATATATCGTTGGAAAGCTTATGCGACATAGATTAATTATGTACCAATCGATGATGATAAAAACTGAATATCATGCTCCGAATTTGAGTTTCAAAACTCGAAAAAATCACAGTTTTCTTGAAAACTAAAATCATGATTTCTCGCAAATCATGCATCTAATAATCACGAAATTTTACGGAGTTCATCCTCAACCATAGGAGAAAAAAAACAAATAATTATTTTTCAGAAAACATGCTCAATAAATTTCGAATTTTTTGTAATGGGTCTCGATCATGTATTCGGAAAAAAAATCGCAACATGCACATAATTATACTAGCATGTTAAAGGCGAATCAACAAGTAATCATGCTCTGATACCAATGTTGAAACGATTTAATGCGCTTACCACATAACGTAATGGGTTCGGAAACATACCGTACGAAGTCTCCGAAAATTCCGATGTAGGATCCTTGTTGTTACGAGCCTCCAACACGCTTGATCTTTATCGTACGTACGAAAACGGCTACTAGAGTCGAATTCTTCGTCCACGAACCAAATCCTAGAGCTTGGTGATTGCTCTAGAGAGAGTGCTATAGAGAGAGGGTTATTGCTATGACTTCTGACTTATTGGGATATCTCTAGCCTTTATATAGAGATCCAATTAGAGACTGACTTTACCTCAAACTCTTAGGAGATAAAGATGTATTTACCTCAAACACTTAGGAGATAAATATCCTCTAATTAACTGTAATTATTCAGACTAACAAATACACATTATCTGTTAGTGGACGGATATTAATGGATCCATTGACCCAATTTATTAACATACCTAAATAATCTTGTCAATCGAAATTTGGTCCAAGTGGCGAGGACAACTATTGATGGAAGGCTTAAGACTTGTCGCGTCCATGATCTCCTGCGTGAGATGATTGTTATAAAGTCAAGAGGGCAAAGCATTGGTACTATAAACAGTGGACAAAATGCAAAGTGGCGATGCCTAGCAATCCATGATTTGGAAAATGTACACAAGAGTGAATCTTATAGTCAACTGTGTTCACTGCTCATATTTGGGGTCGTTAATCCGCTTTTTAAGTCATCCATATCTATGTTCTTGAGCAGTCAATTATTGAAGGTGTTAGATCTGAGAGGTGCTCCGTTAGAGAAAATTCCAAGTTTAGTTTTCACATTGATTCATTTGAGGTATTTAAGTATGAGGGGAACAAATGTGAGTTTTGTTCCCAAATCGATTAGAAAACTTCGAAACTTGGAGACCTTAGATCTAAAGTATACTTGTGTGACAGAATTGCCGGCTGAAATTTTGAGACTTCGTAAGTTGCGCCATCTCTTGCTGTACCGCTACGAGTTTATTGACAACTACTATACCTTTCAAAGTGCACGTGGATTTAAGGCTCCATGTAACATAGGAGATTTGATCTCTCTACAAAAGCTATGTTACATAGAGGCGGGTGATCGAGATCAATGGGCGCAGCGGCAGTTGTAACACTGTGACAGAGATAGGGAAGCTGACCCGACTCAGGAGGCTAGGCATTACCAAGTTGAGAAGCAAAGATGGGATGGATTTCTGCTCTTCCATTGAGAAACTAACCAACCTTAGCTCATTGTTTGTTTATTCTGCGGCAGAGCATGAGATTCTTGATCTGCAGTCCCTTTCATCGGCTCCTCAGTTTCTTCGAACGCTAGAACTAGGGGGACGATTAGAGAAGTTGCCGCACTGGATACCCTATCTTCACAGCCTGGTCACACTATGGTTATGCTACAGCCAACTAGGGGATGATCCACTGCAGTCGCTTGAGGCTTTGCCAAATCTTGAACTACTTGGATTCCTTCAAGCGTACGAGGGGGAGAGCTTGACCTTTAAGGCGGGAGGGTTTCAGAGACTCAAGGTTTTATGGCTTCGTCGATTGAAAGGATTGAGATCGTTGACAATGGAGGATGGGGCGATGCCTCATCTCGAAGAAATATATTTTCACAACTGTAAACTGGTGGATGAGCTGCCCTTAGGCATCCAACATCTAACCAACCTGCAATTTCTTAGGCTTGATGACATGCCAGATAAATTGACAATGCCACTGCAAGTTCAGGGTAACTTGAATATAGCCCACATCCCCAGGGTTTGGATCGGAGCCTGGAAGGACAACCGCTGGAATGGGGATGGGGATACGAGTGCTCAACAGAGCCAGCCTGCCTGCTGCATTTATTGGCAAGGTAATAAGTTGTAGGCATTTTCATGCAAACCTGATAGTAAGCCAAAATTTTCCTCCTTTCAGGCAACCTGATAGTTTCTAAATGATATATTCCATGTTTTCATGGCAGGGAACTGCTGCGAGCTACTGGACTTGTTCATACATTCTTTGTGATTTTGAACTTCTCTTAAAGTTAGATTTCACTTGCATGTAGTTGATTATAAGCAGGGCGGATCCAGGAAGTTCAACCGGGGGGGGCCAAAAAGTCTTAAAAAAAATTAACGGCCAACATAAAAGAATTCGCGTCACGATTGAATATGTTAAATGCAAAATAAATTGCTCAATTTGACTAATAATCATATTATATCACTATTCGTAGTGATTTATTTAACCTGATAAAGTTAGTCAACGTACAACAAACTACTAATCTTGCATAAAAGAAACATAACTCTTATTGTATATATGTATCACTGGTGCGATTACCAATTGTATGATGACAATAGTCACGTATAACATATTATAAGAATTTAAACTAAAAAATGAAAAAAATAAAATAACTAACCATGATCTATTAGTATTTTCTTTATGATCTGGAGATTTAGAATTTGAAATAATGAAGATAGACAAAAGAACGAGGAAGATAAAGATTACGACGGCCGGTGTCACAATAAGTAAGAATGTAGTAAAATTAAAATTCTAATACAGTCATTGATAACATCGTGGCATTTTACTAAATATTTTAAACATAATTACCCATTATTTGGTGGGTGGGGGTGGGGTGGGGGGGGCAGCCTTTGTTGGCGCGTGGAAGCGCGTGGCTTATGTTATGCGCGCGGCTCAATCGGCGCGTGACATGTGTCACTCGCGTCACTGTTCATCTTCCTCGTTAGAAAATCCTAATTTCACCGCCGCCATGAAGCGAGGCCAACTTCCAAAGGCCATATCTCTCTCGTTTTTAAGCCAAATAATGCGTACGATATATCGTTGGAAAGCTTATGCGACATAGATTAATTATGTACCAATCGATGATGATAAAAACTGAATATCATGCTCCGAATTTGAGTTTCAAAACTCGAAAAAATCACAGTTTTCTTGAAAACTAAAATCATGATTTCTCGCAAATCATGCATCTAATAATCACGAAATTTTACGGAGTTCATCCTCAACCATAGGAGAAAAAAAACAAATAATTATTTTTCAGAAAACATGCTCAATAAATTTCGAATTTTTTGTAATGGGTCTCGATCATGTATTCGGAAAAAAAATCGCAACATGCACATAATTATACTAGCATGTTAAAGGCGAATCAACAAGTAATCATGCTCTGATACCAATGTTGAAACGATTTAATGCGCTTACCACATAACGTAATGGGTTCGGAAACATACCGTACGAAGTCTCCGAAAATTCCGATGTAGGATCCTTGTTGTTACGAGCCTCCAACACGCTTGATCTTTATCGTAAGTACGAAAACGGCTACTAGAGTCGAATTCTTCGTCCACGAACCAAATCCTAGAGCTTGGTGATTGCTCTAGAGAGAGTGCTATCGAGAGAGAGGGTTACTGCTATGACTTCTGACTTATTGGGATATCTCTAGCCTTTATATAGAGATCCAATTAGAGACTGACTTTACCTCAAACTCTTAGGAGATAAAGATGTATTTACCTCAAACACTTAGGAGATAAATATCCTCTAATTAACTGTAATTATTCAGACTAACAAATACACATTATCTGTTAGTGGACGGATATTAATGGATCCATTGACCCAATTTATTAACATACCTAAATAATCTTGTCAATCGAAATTTGGTCCAAGTGGCGAGGACAACTATTGATGGAAGGCTTAAGACTTGTCGCGTCCATGATCTCCTGCGTGAGATGATTGTTATAAAGTCAAGAGGGCAAAGCATTGGTACTATAAACAGTGGACAAAATGCAAAGTGGCGATGCCTAGCAATCCATGATTTGGAAAATGTACACAAGAGTGAATCTTATAGTCAACTGTGTTCACTGCTCATATTTGGGGTCGTTAATCCGCTTTTTAAGTCATCCATATCTATGTTCTTGAGCAGTCAATTATTGAAGGTGTTAGATCTGAGAGGTGCTCCGTTAGAGAAAATTCCAAGTTTAGTTTTCACATTGATTCATTTGAGGTATTTAAGTATGAGGGGAACAAATGTGAGTTTTGTTCCCAAATCGATTAGAAAACTTCGAAACTTGGAGACCTTAGATCTAAAGTATACTTGTGTGACAGAATTGCCGGCTGAAATTTTGAGACTTCGTAAGTTGCGCCATCTCTTGCTGTACCGCTACGAGTTTATTGACAACTACTATACCTTTCAAAGTGCACGTGGATTTAAGGCTCCATGTAACATAGGAGATTTGATCTCTCTACAAAAGCTATGTTACATAGAGGCGGGTGATCGAGATCAATGGGCGCAGCGGCAGTTGTAACACTGTGACAGAGATAGGGAAGCTGACCCGACTCAGGAGGCTAGGCATTACCAAGTTGAGAAGCAAAGATGGGATGGATTTCTGCTCTTCCATTGAGAAACTAACCAACCTTAGCTCATTGTTTGTTTATTCTGCGGCAGAGCATGAGATTCTTGATCTGCAGTCCCTTTCATCGGCTCCTCAGTTTCTTCGAACGCTAGAACTAGGGGGACGATTAGAGAAGTTGCCGCACTGGATACCCTATCTTCACAGCCTGGTCACACTATGGTTATGCTACAGCCAACTAGGGGATGATCCACTGCAGTCGCTTGAGGCTTTGCCAAATCTTGAACTACTTGGATTCCTTCAAGCGTACGAGGGGGAGAGCTTGACCTTTAAGGCGGGAGGGTTTCAGAGACTCAAGGTTTTATGGCTTCGTCGATTGAAAGGATTGAGATCGTTGACAATGGAGGATGGGGCGATGCCTCATCTCGAAGAAATATATTTTCACAACTGTAAACTGGTGGATGAGCTGCCCTTAGGCATCCAACATCTAACCAACCTGCAATTTCTTAGGCTTGATGACATGCCAGATAAATTGACAATGCCACTGCAAGTTCAGGGTAACTTGAATATAGCCCACATCCCCAGGGTTTGGATCGGAGCCTGGAAGGACAACCGCTGGAATGGGGATGGGGATACGAGTGCTCAACAGAGCCAGCCTGCCTGCTGCATTTATTGGCAAGGTAATAAGTTGTAGGCATTTTCATGCAAACCTGATAGTAAGCCAAAATTTTCCTCCTTTCAGGCAACCTGATAGTTTCTAAATGATATATTCCATGTTTTCATGGCAGGGAACTGCTGCGAGCTACTGGACTTGTTCATACATTCTTTGTGATTTTGAACTTCTCTTAAAGTTAGATTTCACTTGCATGTAGTTGATTATAAGCAGGGCGGATCCAGGAAGTTCAACCGGGGGGGGGGGGGCAAAAAGTCTTAAAAAAAATTTAACGGCCAACATAAAAGAATTCGCGTCACGATTGAATATGTTAAATGCAAAATAAATTGCTCAATTTGACTAATAATCATATTATATCACTATTCGTAGTGATTTATTTAACCTGATAAAGTTAGTCAACGTACAACAAACTACTAATCTTGCATAAAAGAAACATAACTCTTATTGTATATATGTATCACTGGTGCGATTACCAATTGTATGATGACAATAGTCACGTATAACATATTATAAGAATTTAAACTAAAAAATGAAAAAAAAAATAACTAACCATGATCTATTAGTATTTTCTTTATGATCTGGAGATTTAGAATTTGAAATAATGAAGATAGACAAAAGAACGAGGAAGATAAAGATTACGACGGCCGGTGTCACAAAAAGTAAAAATATAACAAAATTAAAATTCTAATACATTCATTTATAATATTGTGGCATTTTAGTAAATATTTTAAACATAATTACCCATTATTTGGTGGGTGGGGGTGGGGTGGGGGGGTGCCATGCGCCCCCCCCCCCCCCCTGGTCATGCTTGTGCTCCGCCACTGATTATAAGGACAGATATTGGGCTTACCTTGGTGTTCAATGGGATTAATGGGTTTGCTTTTTAAAACTGTTGTGCACCTTATTTTTTGCATATTGTGATGATTAATGTTGTGTTCTTCTTAGTGTTCCACATTATAAGACTATTTTAAGATATTAGAATCCAAAAGAAATAAAAAATGGAAGCAATACAAAGCGGAGTTTTTTCCCTAAATGATACTATTTAAAAACTTAATTACCAATTTACTTTATTTTGAAATTTATTTACCCGTATACTACACTTTTAAAAATTACGGTTTGAAACCACGACTTTAAGTAGAAAACGTGGTTTAGAACCACATTTCCATTTCTTCTTCTTCTTCTTTTTTTTTTCATTTTTTGTGTAATTTAAAATGGAATATATATACACACACGTGATTTCAAACTGCGATTTTCAAAAGTGTTGTATGCGGGTAAATAAATTTTAAAATGGAGTAAATTGGTAATTAAGTTTTAAAATATTACTTTATTTAGGGAAAAAAACTCAAAGAAAGCACATTATCTTTGTTTTGAAAAAGAAGACTTCCTTCTGTGTAGTTTCCCTAGGAATATAGGCGCACATATATGCATGTACATCTCACTATCAGAAGTGAAAGCCATGAAGCCCATACAATGGCAAAATCAGTAGCCAGTAACAAAAGAAAAGAGCCGGTTGCTGGAGAACATTACGCCGATGATCAGCAGTGTTGTTTAACAAATTTAAGTTGTGCCTGTAAGGTGTTGCAGTAGCCTTTCCTCAAGCCCTTGGAAGTAGCTGCAAAAATCAGGGTTCAACAGTATCATATTCCTCTTGTTTCTGTGTTGAATAACTACAGGATGTTCATGTTGCCCACAAGTTATCTCAAAAAAGGTCTAGATGTCTCAACGTACCAAATTGCGGTACGGTTGTATCAGACTACTTGGTTCGAGTCACATCTCACACCAAGTTGACATGACGATCAAAACATTGAAATTTGATAAGCAGTTTGTATCTTCCTTAGTCCGGAATAAGTATATAGTTAATCATATTTTAAGTTTTTATCTAGCAATGTTATTTCAGTTTATGCGGCTATAACTATATATCTATTTATATTTATATCGATATCTAAATCTATACATATATAAAAATTCGGATGGGATTAAATGCTTAAATTTTATTTTTCTCACTGTCCTTTTTTGGTTGAAGTTTTCATAAAAGATTAGTGGTGATTAGAAGTGTTTTTCGACTTATATTTTTTTTCTTCATAAAGTACATTTATTTGATTAGAGTGTTAGTAAAAGAACAAGGGGTTTTTTTTTCCAGAGGACATCGAGCCTCTTTTCCTAAATAACCCTTACTGGAATATATATATATGTTTTTATTAGAGTTAAAGTTGTTTTGACTTTTACTAAAAAGAAAGAAAAATTCCTATATGAAAACCATGTAAAATCACCCTTATGCATGCTTTCTAATTACTGAAAAAACCACTCAAAACCTATCTTCATTCACGTTAAAACTAAATTATCCTAGAGCTACTACATCTTTTCCATGAAATTTGATTAAAGAAAATAACTGGCAGATCGTATAGTTTTATGTTAGCTTTTAGGAGAAATTTAATTATCTATATATAAAAGCCGAAGTTGAGAGAATGTGTCCACATCACCGCTTACATGGACACTCTCTCTTTTTGCCATGTGGATATTTTTTCTTAAATTTTAATTTAATTTATTTTGCCTTTTTTGTCACATGTTTGTCTCACCTATTCAACTAATTTGAATTTGAATTCCTTTTTTCTTGCATAATTATCTACCTTTGTTACATAATTATCTCTTTATATACTATATAGATTTTTGAGTATCAAAATTTAACTAATTTAAATTTGATCCAATTTTTTCTTTGACCATTAATTGCTATCAAAATAGTCATTTTGATTTTTATCCTATTAAACTTGACAGCATCCAAGAAGACTAAATAGGTATCAAAATAGTCATTTTAAGTTTTATCCTATAAAAGTTAACAACATCTAAGAAGACTAAATAGGTATCAAAATAATCATTTTAATTCTCTCTCTCTCTCTCTCTCTAGTACTCCGAGTTTTTTCCCTTAATGACCTAATTTTCGAACTTAATTACCGTTTTACCCTATTTTGAGACTTATTTACCCGAGTAACCCCTTTTTGGAAATCGCTGTTCTAAAGTGCGATTTCAACCGAGAAATCGTGCTTTGAAAGCACGTTTTCATTTGGTTTACTTTTATTTGTCTACTTTAAACAAAATTGAAAGAACGTGGAAAAAAAGAAATTCTGAAATTAGAAATCGCATTTTTAAAGCACGTTTTCATGAAATCGTGGTTTCTAAGCACGCTTTCCGAAAACAACAGAAAACGTGGTTTCTAACCAAGATTTCAAAGGCCCTAAACGGAAATCTCACTTTGTAACAGAGATTTCATGGTAAATGGCGTTTTCAACAGAAAACGTGGTTTCTAACCAAGATTTCAAAGGTCCTAAACGGCAATCTCACTTTGTAACAGAGATTTCATGGTAAATGGCGTTTTCAACAGAAAACGTGGTTTCTAACCAAGATTTCAAAGGCCTAAACAGAAATCTCACTTTGTGACAGAGATTTCATGGTAAATGGCGTTTTCAACAGAAAACGTGATTTCTAACCAAGATTTCACTTTAAATCGTTGTTCATAAATACGTTTTCAATAGAAATCTTGGCTTCTAAGAGAAAGAAAGTTGGCACATTTAAGTCGTTTTCCAGAATCACGTTTTCAACAGAAAACGTGGTTTCTAACCAAGATTTCAAAGCCCTAAACGGAAATCTCACTTTGTAACAGAGATTTCACGGTAAATGGCGTTTGCAACAGAAAACGTGATTTTTAACCACGATTTCACTTTAAATCGTTGTTCATTAATACGTTTTCAATGGAAATCTTGGCTTCTAAGAGAAAGAAAGTTGGCACATTTAAGTCGTTTTCCAAAATCACGTTTTCAACAGAAAACGTGGTTTCTAACTAAGATTTCAAAGCCCTAAACAGAAATCTCACTTTGTAACAAAGATTTCACGGTAAATGACGTTTTCAACAGAAAACGGGGTTTCTAACCACGATTTCAAAGGCGTTAAACGGAAATCTAACTTTGTAACAGAGATTTCATGGTAAATGGCGTTTTCAACCGAAAACGTGGTTTCTAACCGCGATTTCACTTGAAATCGTTGTTCGTAAATACGTTTTCAATGGAAATCTTGGATTCTAACCGAGATATCTTATAGAGAGACAAATCTTTTTAAAATCTTAGTTTGTAAGCACGTTTTTGTCCTTTTTTTGTTTGAAATCAATTAAATCATGGTTTATAACAACATTTAAACTGGATTTGCTTAAATTTAATTTGTAATTTCTAACCATATTTTCTATTGGAATTGCTTTGTAAACATGTTTTATATTTAATATTTAACCATCAATAGGTATACTCAACGCAACTTCAGAAACAAGTTGAGCAATTAGTGAAATGCAGAGTCTTCAGTTGGAAAACCAGGAAAGCTATAAGCTTGCAGTTGTATGCAGCTTGGAGAATACACAATCATGTTTTTTATTAGTTTTTTTTTTATTACGCGTAGTCTTAAGAGTGTGCGGGGAGTTCTCTTTAGTGAATGATGTATATGCTTTCTTTGAAATAACAGGACCTTTTACTTAAAAAAAGACCTTGCCCTTGATTTGATTTTGGAGACACATAAAAGATTTCATTTGTAGCACTTGCATCTCATTGTCACCCCAGAACCTCTAAGTACGATGCCGAATAAATGGTTGTTCATCCATCCACCTGCACTACCACTAAAACAGCAAATGAGACGACCAAACTATATATTTATATATATAAAAAAGCACACTTGCCCATCATCTTACACACACAAGGCATATCATATAAGGAATCCTATACACATGGTCTTGTACTTAGAACCAAAATTTAGGTTGATCCCGTTTCAATAGAGCTTATCAAACCATCTTTTTCTACACCATACGAGCTCAGGAACTTGTTGAATACAATTTCCAAATTTCAATAACCATGATAGTAACAGCCTGTGAAATTGGTGCAAAGAAAAACAGAGAGGAGGACTCACGTTGCTAAATTGGGAGGATCCACAGATGTTGCTTGACTGGACCTCCCAAATTTTGCCCTAATTGTCCAATGAGCTTGAACTTTTGCCCTAATCCAAAAATTGGAATACCCAGCAATCCATGTAATGGAAGACGCAGAAGAAAAAAGTAAGAAGGAAGAAAACATAAAGAAAGGATATAGAAGAGAACTCACAGGTGCACTACTGGTGTAGCCCAGCCGTGAGCAAGGGCTGATGAAGGAGGAACAAGGAAGGAAGAAGGAGGGAAAGAGGAAATCGGGTTCAGAAGGCAGAGTTCCAAACGCACGCCATCGGGTTTAGAAGGCACAGTTCCAAACGCACGCCTTTTTTTTTACCGTTTGTTTTATTTTGTTAAGTTTTGTTGGGTTTTGAGAAATAAGGCTAAAAACGGGAAAATAAATTAGAAAATGTGTATCTAAAGGACATTTTCAACTCTAAAGTCGTGGTTTTGAACCGCGATTTCAAAAAAGGTGGTATGCGGGTAAATAAGTTTGAAAATAGAGTAAACATGTGATTAAGATTTAAATTAATATTATTTAGGTACATCTAATGTGATCAGCATGATTAACATATATATAAGCACACACACACACAATATAATGGTGTGCTATAATCCCTTAGAGCCTGCCCATCTCGGTGACAAGACAAGTCTCTGGTGATAGGACAAGTCTCTGGTCACTGACACCCTGTTTAATTGGTAGTTGAAGTCTTTTTGTAGTGAAATGATACATCACGTGCTTTTGTCTAAGGGAAAAGTGAGATCATTTTCCTCAATTGTACTCTAGCTACATAGATCACATGCTTTAAAATAACAAATGCAGTGGCAAGGTTCGCTTATTACAATGACGTGCAAAACTGATAACGGAATAAAATCCTAACACATAGTGGGAAGAGGGATATTTCACTCTTCATTAGACATATATTCATCAGATAAGTACTGATCATTGGTTAAAATATTGTTTCTCTCGTTTGAAGTGAGGTGCCTCCCATTAGCCTCTGCCATTTCTTCGGCAAGTTGAAGCATGTAAAATCGTTTTCTACGCAGCAACATTCGGTTATTCTCCTTTCGAATTCGGCTCACAGCTTTCTTACACTCCTTAACTTTAGGCCGTGACATACTAAGTGAACGACGATGCAACAAGGGTGCTCTCAGGGCGATGAGATCTTGGTGTAGTGCTTCTGATTCCTTAACTCTATATGCCCATTCTCTTCGTAAACCGCAATAATACTCTTTCGGATCTGTATACTTCACTTCTTTGTAGTCGTCGTTCCTTTCACACAACAACCACGCATTCTCACGTCGCTGATAATTTGAACTACCAGGAACTCCTGCCATCAAAAGACAATACTTCTCACCCTTTGAGCACCACTAATTTATATAACCAAGCATACACGCGTAGACAACATACATTATTGTTAGACCCGGAAAGGGCCAAGTGAGTGACAAGACAAGTCACTGGCCACTTACATCCTGCATGTGTTTGTTGGTAGTCCAGGGCCTTTCCAGTGACATATTACATCAACCACGTTACTTTGTCTAAAGTAATCTCCAATCTCATTTTTCTCATTTGTACTTTAGCATTTAAAGGTTCTCAAGGCTGTGAAATATTGACCTGAGATAGGCCTGAAATTTGTGTTCAATCAGCTGATTTGAGTAGGAGGCAAAGCTTGTTGTGTCAAAAATTCACATAGTTACGCTCCGCGTGTCTTAAATCGACGAGACGAAAATAGACACATGTATGATATGCTGCCGGAATTTCACTATCGCTACTCACTTTTTAACTTATTTCATTTAAAATTTTCTAAGGCTTTTCCAGCTAAGTATTATATCATTCTTGCGCTTTTGCATATAGTTCGTTTTTAATCAACTAATTTACCGGGCTTTTGTTTTTTTTTGTAACATCACGTGCTTGGCATTCCCTAAACTGGTCAAAAGACAATACTTCTCACCCTCATAAACACCACTAATTCTAATAACCAAGCATATACACGTAGACAGCATACATTATTGTGAGAACCGGAAAGGGCCAAGTGAGTGACAAGACAAGTCACTGGCCACTTACATCCTGCATGTGTTTGTTGGTAGTCCAGGGCCTTTCCAGTGACATATTACATCAACCACGTTACTTTTGTCTAAAGTAATCTCCAATCTCATTTTTCTCATTTGTACTTTAGCATTTAAAGGTTCTCAAGGCTGTGAAATATTGACCTGAGATAGGCCTGAAATTTGTGTTCAATCAGCTGATTTGAGTAGGAGGCAAAGCTTGTTGTGTCAAAAATTCACATAGTTACGCTCCGCGTGTCTTAAATCGACGAGACGAAAATAGACACATGTATGATATGCTGTCGGAATTTCACTATCGCTACTCACTTTTTAACTTATTTCATTTAAAATTTTCTAAGGCTTTTCCAGCTAAGTATTATATCATTCTTGCGCTTTTGCATATAGTTCGTTTTTAATCAACTAATTTACCGGGCTTTTGTTTTTTTGTAACATCACGTGCTTGGCATTCCCTAAACTGGTCAAAAGACAATACTTCTCACCCTCATAAACACCACTAATTCTAATAACCAAGCATACACACGTAGACAACATACATTATTGTGAGAACCGGAAAGGGCCAAGTGAGTGACAAGACAAGTCACTGGCCACTTACAGCCTGCATGTGTTTGTTGGTAGTCCAGGGCCTTTCCAGTGACATATTACATCAACAACGTTACTTTGTCTAAAGTAATCTCCAATCTCATTTTTCTCATTTGTACTTTAGCATTTAAAGGTTCTCAAGGCTGTCAGAGAGGTTATTTATCGTTGGGAAATTTGTGTTCAAGCAGCTGATTTAATTAGTTGGACGGTGTCTTAAATCAGCAAGAAGCAAATAGGCACAAGCATGATCTATTACCAGAATATGAGCATCTACTCACCCATAACTTCTTACGTTGTGGTATTCTAAGGCTTTTCTAGCGAAGCAATTACATAATTCTTGCGCTTTTGCATTTAGTGAAAGACCGATTATGGGTTTCATATGTACTTTAGCTACATAATTTTAAAACTTGACATAGAGTTATTAGTTGGGTCAAAAGTTTATTTTGAATCAACTAATCTCACAGAGTTCTTTTTTTTTTGTTGTTGTTGCTCTAACGTCACGTGCCTGGCATGTCCTAAACCACTAAAAAGACAAGCTTAGGTACTTCCAAACTAGGCACGCCATATCAATCTGACGAGCAACAACTACGCTTTGATTTTGCTATAGTTATAGACTTTTCACGGTGAATTGTCCTTCAATCTGTTCTTAACAGTTCAGGGATTGATGAAGCTCTTAATGAGCTATTATCCTTTCAACAACTAACATATCTGCAAGTCCTTTTCATCAACTACTTTAACGAATCTTGTAGCGACTTGTGGCATCTCAAGCTTATTTTAACACGGAGCATTTATTGAAGTGGACCCTTGTCAAGCATTATATAAGTATGTGTAGTGGATGAAGGGCAAAGGGCATTGAGTGCTATAATCTTTGTTGTGTAAGAACTCTGGAAATGTCATATACTCCACGAGACATTTTTGAAGCAATGGGTCGTTACTGGGCGGGCGAAGATGAATTTTACTATTCGTTGCGTCCAAGTTTGCGTTACTCATCACGATATGTTAATACATTACATGCAGAATGGTCTTATCGATTGAATGAATATGAGGTCCTCGTAGCTGATTCACGACTCATGAATATACCCGTACCTCGGCAAAAAGCAATCAACATGCCTCGGAATACACATATGGAGCTTGAAAGGGCACTTCATCGTATACGTGAAGAAAACAATAGAATGAAGGTTCGTCAAAGTAGGCATAACCTACGTCGTATGGCACGTGATGCACATGCAGATGGCAACAACAATGAAGCACAAGTATACTGGAACATGAGCTTTGAACCTGGATCTGTTTCTGATTCTCCAATGTCAGATGAAGATGACTGAATATGGTCAGTATTGAGACTAACCTGTTTATCAGCGTGGTCATGTCAACAATGTTGCTTCTTTGTAATTTACTGGAATAAAATTTATATGTTGTATTTCCTTGTGTTCAGATGAAGATGACTATAAATGATTAATGGTCAACAATGCACATCATTAATGTGAACATGGCTGAGTACACTAGACCATCTACATGGTCACAAATTGCAGTGAGCCTATATTGTTTGACATGTCGAAATCCTAATTTAATCACTAAAATTAGGATTTCGACCGTGAGCCTCCTATATACTAGTCATAAGCCTTTTCAGTCGTTGCAGTGCAAGACCATTAAACCCATGTCCATTTTTACTTTCTCAAACTGCTTGGTTGTGGAAAGTTGATAAGCCTCTAAGCCTATAAAGTTTTCAAGAAAAAACGGTTATCTTGAAAACATGTTTAAGAACCACGATTTAAAATATCAAGTTAAATCGTCCTTCCTAAAAAATGCCTTTCTTGAAAAGCGATTTATACTATTGGACCTTTGTTTTCATTTCAACAAAGAAGTGATGGTTGTAAACAACGACATGAAGCGAAAAAGCCTTTCATAAAAAACATTTCAGTCGAATTCTAAAACCGTGATGAACCAAAAACGTGGTTGCAAACCACGACTTGAGGGAAAACATGTTTCCCAATATATGTTTTAAAAGAAATCGTGGTTGAACACCATGATTTATAAGAAATCGTGGTTCAAAACCACGATTTAACGGATAACGTGTTTGAACATAACACGTTATAGTTTACTGTTACTGGTTGAACCGAAAACGTGTTTCGTAACCATGTTTTCCCGAACCACGTTTTCTGGGCTTCAACGTGTGAAAACTTGTCCAGTGAACACGTTTTTTGTTCCAAATGTGTTCACTGGAAGCTTGGTCTTCACTGCAACAAAAATCGTTGTTGGAAACCACAACTTCCATTGGAAAAATGCCTTTTGTAACGACGATTTCTGTTAAAAACGTTGTGCAATTTCATTTGAATCTTGGTTTTTACTTCAATTAAAATTGTGGTTGAAAACCATGGCTTCCATGGAAATCGCTTTTTTTAACAATGATTTCTCATAAATGCGTTGTGCAATTTCAATTGAAGCTTGGTTTTCATTTGAACAAAACCCGTGGTTGCAAACCACGGCTTCTATGGGCAAAGGGGTGCTTGTGTGGCTCCTCAAAATAACATACTGAGTGCGCTCACTTAGTGATGTCAGCGTGTGTGTTTCTCTCCCATGGGAAGGTGTTCATTGTCCGAGAGTGTTTCTTTCTCTCCTTCTCAGAGTACAACTGGTTCTCCACAATGTTCTATCCTCTTGATTTCATATTTCTGTTCTTGGTCGTGTAGCATGATCTTGCTCTGGTTAGTGGGTCTCTTTTCAGATTTAAAGAAATATTATTTTCACCAAAATAACATACTGCCATTCAGATTTTAAGAAGTGCAATTTTTGCCATTATGCTTTTTCCTATTCTCTATGTTTTTGGGTTTAAAGAATGTGAGTTCTTCGCACTTATGGTGCATTGGGTGTAAGTCATGTTTTAGGTATATGCGGCACAGAGGGATTCTTTCTGTTGAAGAACGAATGTAGATGGTGCAGATGGTAGGGTGATGAAATGCACGCTACTACCACCAATGACCTTTTCTGTGGGTCTTCTCTTATAATGTTTATGCTACTTCAAAGAAAATCGTGGTTGGAAACCACGACTTCAACTAAAAACGCATTTCATAACCCCGTTTTCCTACAAGCTTGGTTTGCTTCCAAAATTGTGGTTGCAAAACCCATCAACTAAACACGCGTTCTGTAACCACGCTTTTTCTAAAAAAGACATTTTTGAACCTTGGTTTTCACTTCAACGACAATCGTCGTTGCGAACCATGGCTTCACTAAAAACATCTTTGCCAACCACGAAAAAATGTTGAAAATGTGGAGTTGAAGCTTGGTTTTCACTTTGACGAAAATCGGGGTACGAAACAACGACTTCGATTAAAATCGTGGTTAAGAACCACGCTTTCAAATGAAAACGTGTTCCTCAAACGCGATTCATTCACACTTGGTTTGATATATAGTCGTGATTAGTAACCACGACTTGAAGAGAAGAGCGCATTTAGAAACCGCGATTTCCATTAAAGCGTAATTTATATTATTCAACTTTTGTCGTGCCAAAAGGTCTTTATTTATTCGGAAGACGCCTTTTAAAAATGCGATTTTTAATTTCCTATCAAAATATATTTTTGTTTCCAATTTTCTCTTTCAATTTTGTTTAAATTAGACAAATAAAATGGGAAACATATACAGAAAATGAAAACGCATTTGCAAACCACGTTTTTATGTCAAAAGGCACGGGTTTGAACCGCGATTTCCCAAAAGCTGGTATATGGGTAAATAAGTTTGAAAATGGAGTAAACAGGTGATTAAGTTTTACATTAATATTAGTTAGGGAAAAAACTCTACTACTCTGCAAGTACAAAAGAAACAACTATGATGAATAGTGATAAAAACAGGTTCAATAATATAAATCGCGCTCGAGGAACACGTTTTCAACTGAAATCGTGGTTCTCAACCACGATTTAAGTGGATGTTGTGGTTTTGTATCCCGACTTTCGTTGAAGTGAAAACCAAGCTTCAACTGATAAGTACCATGTTTTCAACAAAAAGGTGGTTACAAAAAGCGTTTTCAATGAAAGCCGTGGTTTGCAACCATTATTTTCGTTGAAGTGAAAACCAAGCTTCCAATGAAAACGTACCATGTTTTCAACAGAAAGCGTGGTTACAAAAGGCATTTTCAGTTGAAGCCGTGGTTTGCAAACACAATTTTCGTTGAAGTGAAAACCAAGCTTCAGCAGAAATCGTTCTTACAAAACGATTGTGCCTTGCAACTGCAATTTTACAGCACGAATGCTGCATTGTGGTTAGAGGAACTTGTTGCCGAACTTGTACACCCTGTGGCCTCTTCTGCAAACTTGACAATCAAAACATTTTCCGCTCCTAATGCCATCTGGAGGTGAGTTTTAGTTGCGTTGAGATATGGGCACTGAAGTGGCAGAAACATAATAGGTACGATGCAATAAGTTTTTTGAATGGACACAGAATGACCACCATACTTGCTATTTATTATAAGTAAAAAAAAACAATATTACGTTCACAAACGAATACCAAAGCACATCAAACTTTCTTATGTTGCTTTGAAAGGTGGAAATTTAAATCGTGTCGCATAAGAACATGGCATTAAGTCCAAAATCGCGGCACACACTTTGTGGCGGTCCCGCTGCCTCTAAAATTACTCCTTGAATGTTTACCATAATTATGTGTGAATTTGCTCTTTGACAATAACATGCTACTTAGTTCTGATTGTTATTCTTAGATATTTTGTTAGACAACAGAGAATGTACAAATTCTCGTAAGAGAATGTACAATTTCTGATAAGAGAATATACAAATTATCGTAAGAGAGTGTACAAATTCTCGTAAGAGAATATCTCAAGAGAATATCTCAGTTTGCAGAAGCCTAAATTCTGGAAGTTCAACAAATCTCTCTTTCACCCACCACACATTCAAATATATCTCTCTCTCTCTCTCTCACACAACACCCCCCCCCCCCAACACACTTCTTATAAAGAATGTACAAATTCTCGTAAGAGAATGTAAAAATTCTCGTAAGAGAATGTAAAAATTCTCGTAAGAGAATGTACAATTTCTGATAAGAGAATGTACAAATTCTCGTAAGAGAATGTACAAATTCTCGTAAGAGAATGTCTCGAATTACTTCAAGAGAATGTACAAATTCTCGTAAGAGAATGTACAAATTCTCGTAAGAGAATGTACAATTTCTGATAAGAGAATGTACAAATTATCGTAAGAGAGTGTATCTCATTCTCCTAAGAGAATATCTCAGTTTCTTGCAGGAGCCTAAATTCTAGAAGTGCAACAAATCTCTCTTTCACCCACCACACATTCAAACACACACAACCCCCCCTCCCCCGAACACACTTCTTATAGAGAATGTACAATTTCTGATAAGAGAATGTACAAATTATTGTAAGAGAGTGTATCTCATTCTCCTAATAGAATATCTCAGTTTCTTGCAGGAGCCTAAATTCATTTAGCGCAACAAATCTCTCTTTCACCCACCAAACATTCAAATATCTCTCTCTCTCTCTCTCTCTCACACACACACACATACAACCCCCCCCCCCCAACACACTTCTCATAGAGAATGTACAAATTCTCGTAAGAGAATGTACAGTTTCTGATAAGAGAATGTACAAATTATCATAAGAGAGTGTACGATTTCTCGTAAGAGAATATCTCAGTTTCTTACAGGAGCCTAAAACATTGGCAATCGGCATTATTTCCATTATATTATATTTTTGTTGAATTACTAGCTCACGTGCTAATCACGTGATTCTTACTCATCCACTTTAAAAATATATATAGCGTACTTCTAGCTCTATATACATTCAATTGAGTATTACGAGTGCAAACCACGACACATTTAACATGTATCATAGTACAAATTTAAACTAAGTGCTATATTCCATTGCCACTTCAAAGAGTAAACAATGACATACCATTTCCATACCATCCACAAAAATGTTGAACGATTATCGTACATATTTTCAAAACATAAGAAGTAACCATGTTGACTTGTTCAAGCTTAATGTACAAATTTCATAAGTGTGCTAATCTGCGAAGCTAAGTTCCGCATGGTGCTCGTACTCCTTTCTTTGACCTTGGAGGATTCCTCTTGGCATAAGTCTTCAGTTTAGGGCGCTTTGCAGGATGCTCTATCACAACATGTTGTGATCCAGACGTGGGGAGAGGCTCCTCTGTAACCTGTGAAACTGTATCTCCTACAGGTAAAGATGTGTGGACATGAGGTGCTCTACGATGATAACGATGTCGACTTCTTCGACCTCGTGGAATGACATCGAATAAATGGTTCGAATTGCATCCTCCTCTACCTCTGTGATACGGAACCGACACATGTGCCTCTTTCTCAATAGGTTCCAACTGTTCTTGTATAATCTCATAAGAGGCAAACAGTTCATTAGATTTGGTAGGGGTAGGACAAGGTCTGTCTATGACTATACTTTCCATCTCAGATTCACGAAGCAGTGGTGATGGCAAGCATTGTGCAGCTGCTACAAATGAAGTTGATGGAGGGGCATTTGATTCTGGTATACAAGGCCTTGGTGATCTCTCAAATGTGGAAGATGACGGTCCATGAGAGACCGGACTTCTGATTGTGGAATGGGATGTCAAAGGCACTTGCTCTACAGCTGCTAAATGTGATGGTAATGATAAGGCAGGTGGTTGTTCTTGAGAGTTAAAAGTGGTGCTCACTGTCGCACTCTCTATATTCGGTTCATGTGGTGGTTGTGCCTCAACAGTGCAATGGGATGGTGAAGACGGAATCTGCACATGAGGTTGGACCGATGGGGGTACTAATGATGTTGACGCAGTATTTGGTCCTGGTGTACCTATCGGTGCCACATTGATCGGCTCCACGGTCGATCTTGGTCCCTGACGACGTGCACGTCGTGGTCGTGGTGGTCGTCGTTGCTGTGTAATTACCTGTGTGAGGTCCTGGATTTGTGGCTCGGGTAATGCATCAGCTGAGAGTCTTTCAGCCTCACCAATTGCCGACAATGCTTCTCGACATACAAACTTAACACTTGCAAGGGTTTCAATGGCTGCATTAGGGTCAGTAGTATCAGCTAAGTGGTATATGCGTTTGATTTGTTGCGCCTGCAAAATAAGCAAATGTGCGTAATACAAAGTTATTAGTATGACAACCCAACTAATAAATACAAGTGATATATAAGAGTAAGAAACAAATTCATTCTAGACTCATATAGACAGACATGAAGCAAAAACTACGCAATGCCCTGCAATTTCACTCTACATAGGCCAATAAAAAGCAACCACATAGAAGGACAAGGAAAACCCTCATTAAGGAAAATCAGCAACCGTAAAAAATGTCAAGGGAAATTTAAACAGGAACTTGAGATCACAATCCAAAGCCAGGACATTATTGTTAACAGAAGCAGGACCCTTGGTTGTTCTGTTTTCTATCGAAACACAAGGGACAGTGTCTTGGTTCTTCTAAAGTGAAAAAAAAAATGGACCTTCCAGGTGGATCACCTGGAAAATACCAACTGGGAACCCTTACAAAGTCCCTGCCAATTTCTTGTTTCCATCTCCAGATGCCATTATGTAGTGATTTCATTCATAAACCTTCAGATATGGAAAAATGTCTTGCAGGGGGGTTGCTTCCCCCCACCCACCAACCCAGCACACAATAACATAGTTCTGAATATACCATAGAATACATTAATGTTTACAGCATTATATTCAGTTGAGCAAATATCCTAATTAAAATTCGTTGTGCAAATTCTCGATTTTCCCTAATGAAATAATCTGTAAGAAAAGAAAGGGCTATGAAGCCTTCACAAATTTTCTGCCTGTGTGTCCTATGTACCAGCTTTGTACTTGATAGAAACACATGTTGACACATCTAATCCTGCTGATATTATGCTCAACAACATGACAACCATCAAATGTTACAGCACCTGCAAAATACCAAATATGAACCCTTACAAAGTCCCTGCCAGTTTCTTCTTTTCATCTCCAAATGCCATATTGTAGTGAGTTCATGTCCTAAAGTTTCAAATATGCAGAAATTTCAACCCCACCTAGATTAAACCCCCCCCCCACCTCCCCCAAACACACACATCATAGTTGTGATTATACTGTGGAGTACATAAAAATTTCAGGCATTATATTTAGTTTAGCAAATAGCCTAACTATAATTCCAGGCAAGTTCTCTATTCCCTAATGAAATAACTTGTAAACAAAGAAAGGGTTATAAGGCATCTAAATTTTTGCTTGTGTGTCATATTTTCTAGCCCTGCACTTGTTAGTTTCTATCAAGTGCAGAGCTAGAAAATAGGACATGCCAGGAATTAACCCCACCAAAAGGAAGCACCCTTGGTTGTTCCCAACCTACCGAAACATAAGGGACAGTGTCATGGCTCTTCTAAAGCTGAAAAAAAAATACCTTTAAGGTGGGATATTTGCTTTGCACTTCATCATTTAGGACCCCTATACAAAGTCCCTGCCAATTTCTTGTTTCCATCTCCAGATGCCATTATGTAGTGATTTCATTCATAAACCTTCAGATATAGAAAAATATATAGATATTTGGTGGCGTTTAAATTACCCACCAACCCATCTCAACAATAACATAGTTCTGGTATCCATGGTCTACTTTACTGGTTTACAGCATTATATTCAGTTGAGCAAATATACTAATTAAAATTATGAAGCAAATTCTCGTTTCCCTAATGAAATAATCTGTAAGAAAAGAAAGGGTTATAAAGCCTTCACAAATTTTCTGCCAGTGTGTCCTATGTACCAGCTTTGTACTTGATAGAAACACATGTTGACACTTCTAATCCTGCTGATATTATGCTCAACAACACGACAACCATCAAATGTTACAGCACCTGCAAAATACCAACTATGAACCCTTACAAAGTCCCTGCCAGTTTCTTCTTTTCATCTCCAAATGCCATTTTGTAGTGAGTTCATGTCCTAAAGTTTCAAATATGCAGAAATTTCAACACCACCTAGATTAAACCCCCCCCCCCCCCCTCACCTCCCCCAAACACACACATCATAGTTCTGATTATACTGTGGAATACATCAAAATTTCAGGCATTATATTCAGTTTAGCAAATAGACTAACTATAATTCCAGGCAAGTTCTCTATTCCCTAATGAAATAACTTGTAAACAAAGAAAGAAATATAAGGAATCTAAATTTTTGCTTGTGTGTCATATTTTCTATCCCTGCACTTGTTAGTTTCTATCAAGTGCAGAGCTCACAGAAAATAGGACATGCCAGGACATTATTGTTAACAAAAGTAGGACCCTTGGTTGTTCTGTTTTCTATCGAAACACAAGGGACAGTGTCTTGGTTCTTCTAAAGTGAAAAAGAAAATGGACCTTCCAGGTGGATCACCTGGAAAATACCATCTGGGAACCCTTACAAAGTCCCTGCCAATTTCTTGTTTCCATCTCCAGATGCCATTATGTAGTGATTTCATTCATAAACCTTCAGATATGGAAAAATGTCTTGCAGGGGGGTTGCTTCCCCCCACCCACCAACCCAGCACACAATAACATAGTTCTGAATATACCATAGAATACATTAAAATTTACAGCATTATATTCAGTTGAGCAAATATCCTAATTAAAATTCCAAAGCAAATTCTCGTTTTTCCCTAATGAAATAATCTGTAAGAAAAGAAAGGGTTATAAAGCCTTCACAAATTTTCTGCCTGTGTGTCCTATGTACCAGCTTTGTACTTGATAGAAACACATGTTGACACTTCTAATCCTGCTGATATTATGCTCAACAACATGACAACCATCAAATGTTACAGCACCTGCAAAATACCAACTATGAACCCTTACAAAGACCCTGCCAGTTTCTTCTTTTCATCTCCAAATGCCATTTTGTAGTGAGTTCATGTCCTAAAGTTTCAAATATGCAGAAATTTCAACCCCACCTAGATTCCCCCCCCCCCCCCCACCTCCCCCAAACACACACATCATAGTTCTGATTATACTGTGGAATACATCAAAATTTCAGGCATTATATTCAGTTTAGCAAATAGACTAACTATAATAGGAGGCAAAGTTCTCTATTCCCTAATGAAATAACTTGTAAACAAAGAAAGAAATATAAGGAATCTAAATTTTTGCTTGTGTGTCATATTTTCTATCCCTGCACTTGTTAGTTTCTATCAAGTGCAGAGCTCACAGAAAATAGGACATGCCTCAATTTCCAACCCCACCTAAAGGAAGCATCCCCAGAGCATCCCAACCCACCTAAAGGAAACATGGTTTGAATATTAACATGGTTCAGTTTTCAGCTGCCCAAACAACATCCCAAATACCTTTTTATTTTAAGAGTGGGATATTTGCTTTGCACTTCATCGTTTAGGACCCCTATATGACAGATATGGCAATTATAAGCTCAATAGTAAACCAAGATCCCTGAGCATTACTAATAGTAGTAGTCAGAATGGTCGCTGTATATAGAAAAATATATAGATATTTGGTGGCGTTTAAATTAAAGAAGGCCTAAGATGCATACCAACATCTCAACAGTAGCATGACCTCCTTGGTATCCAAATGGTCTACTTTGCACTGGTTTGCCAACCAACAAGCGGGTGATCGAGCGGTACCACAGCATGTACTGACTAGAGTATCCTACCTCAACATACTCTCCTGCATCCTCTCTAGCGTAGATAGACTCTGCACGAGTATTCCACATGTCAACGTAGATACGATGTTTCAGCTCCCAGTCAGTGTCCGGGTGGCCCCGACGGTCAATTCTATGAAGGACCTCACCACCACTGTCACAATCACGGGGGATCACTCGACTCAAGTTGTATTGCGGGCAAACACGATCAGGGAAATGCCACTCCACTCTTTCAAAACAGATAAGCGGTGATCGAGTCATCCAAATATGCCTTCCAGTTAAGCAGTACTCTGGCAGTGAAGCTAAATCATAAGGTTGCCATATGAACTGCAGGTGTAAAAGGCATACGATTTAAAATAACGTCACAACAGTACAGCTATATACTTATGTGACACATGTAAACACTTAAGCACAAACCTCTGATGATTTTAAGTTGTCCAGCTGATCCCTATATCCTCTGAGACACTGTGATCCTACCTTGTCACTTTCCATTGCTACAAGCCACCTATTGAAGTTATTTTCAAGTTTGGTTACTAAAATTTTTAGGTTGAAGCTACGAATAAAAATATACCATTCCAATAGACTCATGTTATTCTCATAAGTGTGATGAATGTCCCTAATTGCAAAGAGCAAAGATTCCCATGGACAGGAACAAGCACTGCACTAAGTCTATATTCATACACTAAGATTCCTATGGACAGGAACAAGAAGACACTAAGACTATTCCTTATATGAAAACAACCAAATTTGCCTAGTTCACTTGCTGAAACTGCAATACTAAATGATAGCAGGAGTCATG
>JAVXUO010000845.1:0-117132 GCA_033065855.1 Escallonia rubra
TTTTTAATCAACTAATTTACCGGGCTTTTGTTTTTTGTAACATCACGTGCTTGGCATTCCCTAAACTGGTCAAAAGACAATACTTCTCACCCTCATAAACACCACTAATTCTAATAACCAAGCATACACACGTAGACAACATACATTATTGTGAGAACCGGAAAGGGCCAAGTGAGTGACAAGACAAGTCACTGGCCACTTACATCCTGCATGTGTTTGTTGGTAGTCCAGGGCCTTTCCAGTGAAATATTACATCAACCACGTTACTTTGTCTAAAGTAATCTCCAATCTCATTTTTCTCATTTGTACTTTAGCATTTAAAGGTTCTCAAGGCTGTCAAATAGGTTATTTGTCGTTGGGAAATTTGTGTTCAAGCAGCTGATTTAATTAGTTGGACGGTGTCTTAAATCAGCGAGAAGCAAATAGGCACAAGCATGATCTATTACCAGAATATGAGCATCTACTCACCCATAACTTCTTACGTTGTGGTATTCTAAGGCTTTTCCAGCGAAGCAATTACATAATTCTTGCGCTTTTGCATTTAGTGAAAGACCGATTATGGGTTTCATATGTACTTTAGCTACATAATTTTAAAACTTGACATAGAGTTATTAGTTGGGTCAAAAGTTTATTTTGAATCAACTAATCTCACAAAGTTCTTTTTTTTTTTTTTGTTGCTGTAACGTCACGTGCCTGGCATGTCCTAAACCACTAAAAAGACAAGCTTAGGTACTTCCAAACTAGGCACGCCATATCAATCTGACGAGCAACAACTACGCTTTGATTTTGCTATAGTTGTAGACTTTTCACGGTGAATTGTCCTTCAATCTGTTCTTAACAGTTCAGGGATTGATGAAGCTCTTAATGAGCTATTATCCTTTCAACAACTAACATATCTGCAAGTCCTTTTCATCAACTACTTTAACGAAACTTGCAGTGACTTGTGGCATCTCAAGCTTATTTTAACACGGAGCATTTATTGAAGTGGACCCTTGTCAAGCATTATATAAGTATGTGTAGTGGATGAAGGGCAAAGGGCATTGAGTGCTATAATCTTTGTTGTGTAAGAACTCTGGAAATGTCATATACTCCACGAGACATTTTTGAAGCAATGGGTCGTTACTGGGCGGGCGAAGATGAATTTTACTATTCGTTGCGTCCAAGTTTGCGTTACTCATCACGATATGTTAATACATTACATGCAGAATGGTCTTATCGATTGAATGAATATGAGGTCCTCGTAGCTGATTCACGACGCATGAATATACCCGTACCTCGGCAAAAAGCAATCAACATGCCTCGGAATACACATATGGAGCTTGAAAGGGCACTTCATCGTATACGTGAAGAAAACAATAGAATGAAGGTTCGTCAAAGTAGGCATAACCTACGTCGTATGGCACGTGATGCACATGCAGATGGCAACAACAATGAAGCACAAGTATACTGGAACATGAGCTTTGAACCTGGATCTGTTTCTGATTCTCCAATGTCAGATGAAGATGACTGAATATGGTCAGTATTGAGACTAACCTGTTTATCAGCGTGGTCATGTCAACAATGTTGCTTCTTTGTAATTTACTGGAATAAAATTTATATGTTGTATTTCCTTATGTTCAGATGAAGATGACTATAAATGATTAATGGTCAACAATGCACATCATTAATGTGAACATGGCTGAGTACACTAGACCATCTACATGGTCACAAATTGCAGTGAGCCTATATTGTTTGACATGTCGAAATCCTAATTTAATCACTAAAATTAGGATTTCGACCGTGAGCCTCCTATATACTAGTCACAAGCCTTTTCAGTCGTTGCAGTGCAAGACCATTAAACCCATGTCCATTTTTACTTTCTCAAACTGCTTGGTTGTGGAAAGTTGATAAGCCTCTAAGCCTATAAAGTTTTCAAGAAAAAACGGTTATCTTGAAAACATGTTTAAGAACCACGATTTAAAATATCAAGTTAAATCGTCCTTCCTAAAAAATGCCTTTCTTGAAAAGCGATTTATACTATTGGACCTTTGTTTTCATTTCAACAAAGAAGTGATGGTTGTAAACAACGACATGAAGCGAAAAAGCCTTTCATAAAAAACATTTCAGTCGAATTCTAAAACTGTGATGAACCAAAAACGTGGTTGCAAACCACGACTTGAGGGAAAACATGTTTCCCAATATATGTTTTAAAAGAAATCGTGGTTGAACACCATGATTTATAAGAAATCGTGGTTCAAAACCACGATTTAACGGATAACGTGTTTGAACATAACACGTTATAGTTTACTGTTACTGGTTGAACCGAAAACGTGTTTCGTAACCATGTTTTCCCGAACCACGTTTTCTGGGCTTCAACGTGTGAAAACTTGTCCAGTGAACACGTTTTTTGTTCCAAATGTGTTCACTGGAAGCTTGGTCTTCACTGCAACAAAAATCGTTGTTGGAAACCACAACTTCCATTGGAAAAATGCCTTTTGTAACGACGATTTCTGTTAAAAACGTTGTGCAATTTCATTTGAATCTTGGTTTTTACTTCAATTAAAATTGTGGTTGAAAACCATGGCTTCCATGGAAATCGCTTTTTTTAACAATGATTTCTCATAAATGCGTTGTGCAATTTCAATTGAAGCTTGGTTTTCATTTGAACAAAACCCGTGGTTGCAAACCACGGCTTCTATGGGCAAAGGGGTGCTTGTGTGGCTCCTCAAAATAACATACTGAGTGCGCTCACTTAGTGATGTCAGCGTGTGTGTTTCTCTCCCATGGGAAGGTGTTCATTGTCCGAGAGTGTTTCTTTCTCTCCTTCTCAGAGTACAACTGGTTCTCCACAATGTTCTATCCTCTTGATTTCATATTTCTGTTCTTGGTCGTGTAGCATGATCTTGCTCTGGTTAGTGGGTCTCTTTTCAGATTTAAAGAAATATTATTTTCACCAAAATAACATACTGCCATTCAGATTTTAAGAAGTGCAATTTTTGCCATTATGCTTTTTCCTATTCTCTATGTTTTTGGGTTTAAAGAATGTGAGTTCTTCGCACTTATGGTGCATTGGGTGTAAGTCATGTTTTAGGTATATGCGGCACAGAGGGATTCTTTCTGTTGAAGAACGAATGTAGATGGTGCAGATGGTAGGGTGATGAAATGCACGCTACTACCACCAATGACCTTTTCTGTGGGTCTTCTCTTATAATGTTTATGCTACTTCAAAGAAAATCGTGGTTGGAAACCACGACTTCAACTAAAAACGCATTTCATAACCCCGTTTTCCTACAAGCTTGGTTTGCTTCCAAAATTGTGGTTGCAAAACCCATCAACTAAACACGCGTTCTGTAACCACGCTTTTTCTAAAAAAGACATTTTTGAACCTTGGTTTTCACTTCAACGACAATCGTCGTTGCGAACCATGGCTTCACTAAAAACATCTTTGCCAACCACGAAAAAATGTTGAAAATGTGGAGTTGAAGCTTGGTTTTCACTTTGACGAAAATCGGGGTACGAAACAACGACTTCGATTAAAATCGTGGTTAAGAACCACGCTTTCAAATGAAAACGTGTTCCTCAAACGCGATTCATTCACACTTGGTTTGATATATAGTCGTGATTAGTAACCACGACTTGAAGAGAAGAGCGCATTTAGAAACCGCGATTTCCATTAAAGCGTAATTTATATTATTCAACTTTTGTCGTGCCAAAAGGTCTTTATTTATTCGGAAGACGCCTTTTAAAAATGCGATTTTTAATTTCCTATCAAAATATATTTTTGTTTCCAATTTTCTCTTTCAATTTTGTTTAAATTAGACAAATAAAATGGGAAACATATACAGAAAATGAAAACGCATTTGCAAACCACGTTTTTATGTCAAAAGGCACGGGTTTGAACCGCGATTTCCCAAAAGCTGGTATATGGGTAAATAAGTTTGAAAATGGAGTAAACAGGTGATTAAGTTTTAAATTAATATTAGTTAGGGAAAAAACTCTATTACTCTGCAAGTACAAAAGAAACAACTATGATGAATAGTGATAAAAACAGGTTCAATAATATAAATCGCGCTCGAGGAACACGTTTTCAACTGAAATCGTGGTTCTCAACCACGATTTAAGTGGATGTTGTGGTTTTGTATCCCGACTTTCGTTGAAGTGAAAACCAAGCTTCAACTGATAAGTACCATGTTTTCAACAAAAAGGTGGTTACAAAAAGCTACAATCAATGAAAGCCGTGGTTTGCAACCATTATTTTCGTTGAAGTGAAAACCAAGCTTCCAATGAAAACGTACCATGTTTTCAACAGAAAGCGTGGTTACAAAAGGCATTTTCAGTTGAAGCCGTGGTTTGCAAACACAATTTTCGTTGAAGTGAAAACCAAGCTTCAGCAGAAATCGTTCTTACAAAACGATTGTGCCTTGCAACTGCAATTTTACAGCACGAATGCTGCATTGTGGTTAGAGGAACTTGTTGCCGAACTTGTACACCCTGTGGCCTCTTCTGCAAACTTGACAATCAAAACATTTTCCGCTCCTAATGCCATCTGGAGGTGAGTTTTAGTTGCGTTGAGATATGGGCACTGAAGTGGCAGAAACATAATAGGTACGATGTAATAAGTTTTTTGAATGGACACAGAATGACCACCATACTTGCTATTTATTATAAGTAAAAAAAAAACAATATTACGTTCACAAACGAATACCAAAGCACATCAAACTTTCTTATGTTGCTTTGAAAGGTGGAAATTTAAATCGTGTCGCATAAGAACATGGCATTAAGTCCAAAATCGCGGCACGCACTTTGTGGCGGTCCCGCTGCCTCTAAAATTACTCACCTGTCCGTTTACCATAATTATGTGTGAATTTGCTCTTTGACAATAACATGCTACTTAGTTCTGATTGTTATTCTTAGCTATTTTGTTAGACAACAGAGAATGTACAAATTCTCGTAAGAGAATGTACAAATTCTCGTAAGAGAATGTACAAATTCTCGTAAGAGAATGTACAAATTCTCGTAAGAGAGTGTATCTCATTCTCCTAAGAGAATATCTCAGTTTGCAGAAGCCTAAATTCTGGAAGTTCAACAAATCTCTCTTTCACCCACCACACATTCAAATATATATCTCTCTCTCTCTCTCTCTCTCTCAACCCCCCCCCCCAACACACTTCTTATAAAGAATGTACAAATTCTCGTAAGAGAATGTAAAAATTCTCGTAAGAGAATGTACAAATTCTCGTAAGAGAATGTACAAATTCTCGTAAGAGAATGTACAAATTCTCGTAAGAGAATGTACAAATTCTCGTAAGAGAATGTACAAATTCTCGTAAGAGAATGTACAAATTCTCGTAAGAGAATGTACAAATTCTCGTAAGAGAATGTACAAATTCTCGTAAGAGAATGTACAATTTCTGATAAGAGAATGTACAAATTATCGTAAGAGAGTGTATCTCATTCTCCTAAGAGAATATCTCAGTTTCTTGCAGGAGCCTAAATTCTAGAAGTGCAACAAATCTCTCTTTCACCCACCACACATTCAAACACACACAACCCCCCCTCCCCCGAACACACTTCTTATAGAGAATGTACAATTTCTGATAAGAGAATGTACAAATTATTGTAAGAGAGTGTATCTCATTCTCCTAATAGAATATCTCAGTTTCTTGCAGGAGCCTAAATTCATTTAGCGCAACAAATCTCTCTTTCACCCACCAAACATTCAAATATCTCTCTCTCTCTCTCTCACACACACACACACACATACAACCCCCCCCCCCCCAACACACTTCTCATAGAGAATGTACAAATTCTCGTAAGAGAATGTACAGTTTCTGATAAGAGAATGTAAAAATTATCATAAGAGAGTGTACGATTTCTCGTAAGAGAATATCTCAGTTTCTTACAGGAGCCTAAAACATTGGCAATCGGCATTATTTCCATTATATTATATTTTTGTTGAATTACTAGCTCACGTGCTAATCACGTGATTCTTACTCATCCACTTTAAAAATATATATAGCGTACTTCTAGCTCTATATACATTCAATTGAGTATTATGAGTGCAAACCACGACACATTTAACATGTATCATAGTACAAATTTAAACTAAGTGCTATATTCCATTGCCACTTCAAAGAGTAAACAATGACATACCATTTCCATACCATCCACAAAAATGTTGAACGATTATCGTACATATTTTCAAAACATAAGAAGTAACCATGTTGACTTGTTCAAGCTTAATGTACAAATTTCATAAGTGTGCTAATCTGCGAAGCTAAGTTCCGCATGGTGCTCGTACTCCTTTCTTTGACCTTGGAGGATTCCTCTTGGCATAAGTCTTCAGTTTAGGGCGCTTTGTAGGATGCTCTATCACAACATGTTGTGATCCAGACGTGGGGAGAGGCTCCTCTGTAACCTGTGAAACTGTATCTCCTATAGGTAAAGATGTGTGGACATGAGGTGCTCTACGATGATAACGATGTCGACTTCTTCGACCTCGTGGAATGACATCGAATAAATGGTTCGAATTGCATCCTCCTCTACCTCTGTGATACGGAACCGACACATGTGCCTCTTTCTCAATAGGTTCCAACTGTTCTTGTATAATCTCATAAGAGGCAAACAGTTCATTAGATTTGGTAGGGGTAGGACAAGGTCTGTCTATGACTATACTTTCCATCTCAGATTCACGAAGCAGTGGTGATGGCAAGCATTGTGCAGCTGCTACAAATGAAGTTGATGGAGGGGCATTTGATTCTGGTATACAAGGCCTTGGTGATCTCTCAAATGTGGAAGATGACGGTCCGTGAGAGACCGGACTTCTGATTGTGGAATGGGATGTCAAAGGCACTTGCTCTACAGCTGCTAAATGTGATGGTAATGATAAGGCATGTGGTTGTTCTTGAGAGTTAAAAGTGGTGCTCACTGTCGCACTCTCTATATTCGGTTCATGTGGTGGTTGTGCCTCAACAGTGCAATGGGATGGTGAAGACGGAATCTGCACATGAGGTTGGACCGATGGGGCTACTAATGATGTTGACGCAGTATTTGGTCCTGGTGTACCTATCGGTGCCACATTGATCGGCTCCACGGTCGATCTTGGTCCCTGACGACGTGCACGTCGTGGTCGTGGTGGTGGTCGTGGCGGTGTAATTACCTGTGTGAGGTCCTGGATTTGTGGCTCGGGTAATGCATCAGCTGAGAGTCTTTCAGCCTCACCAATTGCCGACAATGCTTCTCGACATACAAACTTAACACTTGCAAGGGTTTCAATGGCTGCATTAGGGTAAGTAGTATCAGCTAAGTGGTATATGCGTTTGATTTGTTGCGCCTGCAAAATAAGCAAATGTGCGTAATACAAAGTTATTAGTATGACAACCCAACTAATAAATACAAGTGATATATAAGAGTAAGAAACAAATTCATTCTAGACTCATATAGACAGACATGAAGCAAAAACTACGCAATGCCCTGCAATTTCACTCTACATAGGCCAATAAAAAGCAACCACATAGAAGGACAAGGAAAACCCTCATTAAGGAAAATCAGCAACCGTAAAAAATGTCAAGGGAAATTTAAACAGGAACTTGAGATCACAATCCAAAGCCAGGACATTATTGTTAACAGAAGCAGGACCCTTGGTTGTTCTGTTTTCTATCGAAACACAAGGGACAGTGTCTTGGTTCTTCTAAAGTGAAAAAACAAAGTGGACCTTCCAGGTGGATCACCTGGAAAATACCAACTGGGAACCCTTACAAAGTCCCTGCCAATTTCTTGTTTCCATCTCCAGATGCCATTATGTAGTGATTTCATTCATAAACCTTCAGATATGGAAAAATGTCTTGCAGGGGGGTTGCTTCCCCCCACCCACCAACCCAGCACACAATAACATAGTTCTGAATATACCATAGAATACATTAAAATTTACAGCATTATATTCAGTTGAGCAAATATCCTAATTAAAATTATGAAGCAAATTCTCGTTTTTCCCTAATGAAATAATCTGTAAGAAAAGAAAGGGTTATAAAGCCTTCACAAATTTTCTGCCTGTGTGTCCTATGTACCAGCTTTGTACTTGATAGAAACACATGTTGACACTTCTAATCCTACTGATATTATGCTCAACAACACAACAACCATCAAATGTTACAGCACCTGCAAAATACCAACTATGAACCCTTACAAATTCCCTGCCAGTTTCTTCTTTTCATCTCCAAATGCCATTTTGTAGTGAGTTCATGTCCTAAAGTTTCAAATATGCAGAAATTTCAACCCCACCTAGATTAAACCCCCCCCCCCACCTCCCCCAAACACACACATCATAGTTCTGATTATACTGTGGAATACATCAAAATTTCAGGCATTATATTCAGTTTAGCAAATAGACTAACTATAATTCCAGGCAAGTTCTCTATTCCCTAATGAAATAACTTGTAAACAAAGAAAGAAATATAAGGAATCTAAATTTTTGCTTGTGTGTCATATTTTCTATCCCTGCACTTGTTAGTTTCTATCAAGTGCAGAGCTCACAGAAAATAGGACATGCCAGGACATTATTGTTAACAAAAGCAGGACCCTTGGTTGTTCTGTTTTCTATCGAAACATAAGGGACAGTGTCTTGGTTCTTCTAAAGGTGAAAAAAAAAATGGACCTTCCAGGTGGATCACCTGGAAAATACCATCTGGGAACCCTTACAAAGTCCCTGCCAATTTCTTGTTTCCATCTCCAGATGCCATTATGTAGTGATTTCATTCATAAACCTTCAGATATGGAAAAATGTCTTGCAGGGGGGTTGCTTCCCCCCACCCACCAACCCAGCACACAATAACATAGTTCTGAATATACCATAGAATACATTAAAATTTACAGCATTATATTCAGTTGAGCAAATATCCTAATTAAAATTATGAAGCAAATTCTCGTTTTTCCCTAATGAAATAATCTGTAAGAAAAGAAAGGGTTATAAAGCCTTCACAAATTTTCTGCCTGTGTGTCCTATGTACCAGCTTTGTACTTGATAGAAACACATGTTGACACTTCTAATCCTGCTGATATTATGCTCAACAACACGACAACCATCAAATGTTACAGCACCTGCAAAATACCAACTATGAACCCTTACAAAGTCCCTGCCAGTTTCTTCTTTTCATCTCCAAATGCCATTTTGTAGTGAGTTCATGTCCTAAAGTTTCAAATATGCAGAAATTTCAACCCCACCTAGATTAAACCCCCCCCCCCCCCCGCCCCCCCAAAACACACACATCATAGTTCTGATTATACTGTGGAATACATCAAAATTTCAGGCATTATATTCAGTTTAGCAAATAGACTAACTATAATTCCAGGCAAGTTCTCTATTCCCTAATGAAATAACTTGTAAACAAAGAAAGAAATATAAGGAATCTAAATTTTTGCTTGTGTGTCATATTTTCTATCCCTGCACTTGTTAGTTTCTATCAAGTGCAGAGCTCACAGAAAATAGGACATGCCAGGACATTATTGTTAACAAAAGTAGGACCCTTGGTTGTTCTGTTTTCTATCGAAACACAAGGGACAGTGTCTTGGTTCTTCTAAAGTGAAAAAGAAAATGGACCTTCCAGGTGGATCACCTGGAAAATACCATCTGGGAACCCTTACAAAGTCCCTGCCAATTTCTTGTTTCCATCTCCAGATGCCATTATGTAGTGATTTCATTCATAAACCTTCAGATATGGAAAAATGTCTTGCAGGGGGGTTGCTTCCCCCCACCCACCAACCCAGCACACAATAACATAGTTCTGAATATACCATAGAATACATTAAAATTTACAGCATTATATTCAGTTGAGCAAATATCCTAATTAAAATTCCAAAGCAAATTCTCGTTTTTCCCTAATGAAATAATCTGTAAGAAAAGAAAGGGTTATAAAGCCTTCACAAATTTTCTGCCTGTGTGTCCTATGTACCAGCTTTGTACTTGATAGAAACACATGTTGACACTTCTAATCCTGCTGATATTATGCTCAACAACATGACAACCATCAAATGTTACAGCACCTGCAAAATACCAACTATGAACCCTTACAAAGACCCTGCCAGTTTCTTCTTTTCATCTCCAAATGCCATTTTGTAGTGAGTTCATGTCCTAAAGTTTCAAATATGCAGAAATTTCAACCCCACCTAGATTAAACCCCCCCCCCCCCACCTCCCCCAAAAACACACATCATAGTTCTGATTATACTGTGGAATACATCAAAATTTCAGGCATTATATTCAGTTTAGCAAATAGACTAACTATAATAGGAGGCAAAGTTCTCTATTCCCTAATGAAATAACTGGTAAACAAAGAAAGAAATATAAGGAATCTAAATTTTTGCTTGTGTGTCATATTTTCTATCCCTGCACTTGTTAGTTTCTATCAAGTGCAGAGCTCACAGAAAATAGGACATGCCTCAATTTCCAACCCCACCTAAAGGAAGCATCCCCGGAGCATCCCAACCCACCTAAAGGAAACATGGTTTGAATATTAACATGGCTCAGTTTTCAGCTGCCCAAACAACATCCCAAATACCTTTTTATTTTAAGAGTGGGATATTTGCTTTGCACTTCATCATTTAGGACCCCTATATGACAGATATGGCAATTATAAGCTCAATAGTAAACCAAGATCCCTGAGCATTACTAATAGTAGTAGTCAGAATGGTCGCTGTATATAGAAAAATATATAGATATTTGGTGGCGTTTAAATTAAAGAAGGCCTAAGATGCATACCAACATCTCAACAGTAGCATGACCTCCTTGGTATCCAAATGGTCTACTTTGCACTGGTTTGCCAACCAACAAGCGGGTGATCGAGCGGTACCACAGCATGTACTGACTAGAGTATCCTACCTCAACATACTCTCCTGCATCCTCTCTAGCGTAGATAGACTCTGCACGAGTATTCCACATGTCAACGTAGATACGATGTTTCAGCTCCCAGTCAGTGTCCGGGTGGCCCCGACGGTCAATTCTATGAAGGACCTCACCACCACTGTCACAATCACGGGGGATCACTCGACTCAAGTTGTATTGCGGGCAAACACGATCAGGGAAATGCCACTCCACTCTTTCAAAACAGATAAGCGGTGATCGAGTCATCCAAATATGCCTTCCAGTTAAGCAGTACTCTGGCAGTGAAGCTAAATCATAAGGTTGCCATATGAACTGCAGGTGTAAAAGGCATACGATTTAAAATAACGTCACAACAGTACAGCTATATACTTATGTGACACATGTAAACACTTAAGCACAAACCTCTGATGATTTTAAGTTGTCCAGCTGATCCCTATATCCTCTGAGACACTGTGATCCTACCTTGTCACTTTCCATTGCTACAAGCCACCTGTTGAAGTTATTTTCAAGTTTGGTTACTAAAATTTTTAGGTTGAAGCTACGAATAAAAATATACCATTCCAATAGACTCATGTTATTCTCATAAGTGTGATGAATGTCCCTAATTGCAAAGAGCAAAGATTCCCATGGACAGGAACAAGCACTGCACTAAGACTATATTCATACACTAAGATTCCTATGGACAGGAACAAGAAGACACTAAGACTATTCCTTATACGAAAACAACCAAATTTGCCTAGTTCACTTGCTGAAACTGCAATACTAAATGATAGCAGGAGTCATGTTTCATTGCTCAAAGTTCTTTCACTCACGCAGTCCATCCCCATGACAACCATCCAGGCCAAACATAATTTTCTGTACAAGCAAGTGCATTATAAGTAAAGTGGTTTCTCTGTAATCCATTTTTACTCAACTGTTGGCTTGTTCTTGTTAACAAGAAATAAAGGCTTACCTCCTACCCAGAGGGTCCCGAGGCAAAGGCTCGACAGCATTTGGCTGGGGAGGGCCTCCACCAGCAGCAGGTACATCACCGACAATGTTTCCATGTTGTATGTCACCAGCAATAGCTTGTGCAGGCTCCTTTACAGAGGGGGCTCTTTCAGGACGCATGTTAGGGAACCTCTCCCATGCCCATAACTATTATACATGTTATTTTATGAAAAGGATCAATGACAGGATACCGTAGATATAGAGAAAGAAGGAGATTATCAAGTTGGCTTAGCGTACCTGCAACATAATCAGGGGTCCCCCAATCTCATATGCTGAATCCCTGCTTGCTCGACACATCTCACGATACAAGTAAGATAGAGCTGCACTGCCCCAACTACGCCTACTCGCAGCACTAAGATCTTGAAGCAAAGTTAGGTACATAAGAGGGACCCTACTTCCCGATAAGTTTGGGAACAAAACGCCACCAATCAAGGCCAATATAAGAGCCCTAGCATGCTGTTCTACAGTGTCATTGTCTGAACCCTCTGGTAACACCATGAATTGATCCATTAGCCAGCGAAGTTGTAGTGACCCACCACGTATGACAGTTTCAGGTGGTCTGACCCCTAACCATATTTGACAATACTCCTGCCACGCATCTGTGGAACGTACGATGTCAACACCTGTAACAGCATCACCATCAACAGGTAGCCCAGACAACACCGACACATCCTGTAATGTAATTGTAGCCTCCCCAACACGAAGGTGAAATGTATGGGTCTCAGGCCGCCATCGCTCAATCAGTGCTGTGATGAAAGCATGGTCAAGTCTAACCTCCATGATCCGATAAAGACCATAAAAACCAACTCGCACCAAGTACTGCATAATACGCACGTGGGGCTCCATCCTCCGATTGCCACCGTGATCCCGAAGTAGTGGGCCTAAGGCTCGTCGGCATGTCAATAGCTTATCAACCTGCAATCATTTTCTATATTAGTTCAACTAATAAGAAATCATTAAAGATGATGGCACGCAGTCCACGTTGCAAATCAAGTACCTCTCCATCCCAGACACGGTTGGAACGATGACAATGCTGCAAATGTAATACACGAGGATCGACAGGCCCTGGATGTACTAAATGAGCCACAACATCTTCATGTCTTGGTCCCTCCATCTCTATGAAAACCAATGCATATTTTACATAAATTAAACTGAAAAAAATCAATACAAGAAATATTAATAAACTGATTACAAGGTCTTCATATTTGATTCAAGTTTTGTCACGTAAAATCTTTAGAGACATCAGCTCACTTCTCATACAAATTTTTGCTTCGCATTTGTTCATCGTTTCAGTGAGTTGTTGTTCATTTACTCAGTGAATCATCACACACTTCTGGGCTGCTGAGGTAGCTGCTTCCAATGGCTAAAAATTAGCATATTCTGTTACTTCCTCTCTCATTCTCTACCAGTGAGGTAGAACTTCAGTTGAAGATCTTCCAATTTCTCATTTTCTTCCTTACTAAACTTCTTACCCAGAGTAAGAAAACTAACTGAATAAGTGAGTTCACCAACATATGATGCTGTTTTCGACAAACAGACAAGTATGATGACTTCACCAGCATTTCCCCTTTCTTCTCTTGGAAGGAGACAAGAAAAATGTAAATGAAAAGAGTAAATGTCACTCGAAGAACAAATGAAATTGATTATTGCAAACAAAGTTGCCTGCTGAAGTGGCAACCAACCAAGGAGAATGTAAACATCTAAGTCAAATGCTATGGAATGAGAGAAATGTTAACCTGCAACTTGTGATGAAAAGCTATTTCACTTGCATTCCAACATTATGTGGATATGTCTATGTGGAGTTTTTTGACTTCCACCTTTCAAAGGTTTCAACACTACTTTAATTTAAATGCATGGCAAAATAATTTCAACCAAAAGACTACATTCTTGGTACAAAAGTTTGACAAAACTATACAACATACACAATAACAACAAAAAGGATGGGAGCCACTATTGTCAAGTGTCACTCCCTCCATGAGCTGTTTTCTTTGCGTGACATGTACGCCTATCGTGGCCAGTATTTTTACATAATCCACACCGCTTCGGCTGTCGCTCTAGACGAATATCCATTTCATTACGCAAACGGACTGATCTTGGTCGACCTTTCCCTCTATTTACAGCAGGGGGCATGAATATACAGCCAATCCACTCCTCCCAGAAATCTGGATGCTCTAGTGGTTGAAACATTTCAGCCCATATCTTTCTATATTCGCAAACCGAAAAATAAGGACTGATAAAGGCAGAAGGATCTAGTTTTGCCACTGCACAACATGCTAGAACATGGGAACATGGAATGCCGTATGTCGTCAACTTCCCGCATGTGCATGTTTTATCTTGAAGTCGCACAATCTGTTCATTTTGGCCACGCCTATTTTTCACCAAAAAATCCCCCCGATCACCGGTTGTGTTATAAGGTTGCACAAACATAGAACCAATTTTCCTTTTCGCTTGTTGAATTGCAAGGATGGTGGAAGGCACGTAATGCAATTGATCTGCCACAGAGGCTGCCCCAAGGTTTCTTCTCAAGTTAAAGTAATGAACACAGCGATGAAAAGAGGTTTGGACTAATGCTGTGATAGGTAAGCCTCGAGATCCTTTCAAAACACTGTTAAACACTTCAGAAATATTGGTCGTTACCATTCCAAAACGTTTACCACCGTCATGTGCAAGTGTCCATTGTTCAACGGGTATCTCATCACACCACTTCTTTGCTTCTACAGAAAGTTTTCGGATCTCTTCCATCAACTTGTTGAACTTGCGAACTTGAGTAGCCTTCCCAGCAGCCCAAAGAAGCTTCTTAAGCTCCGCACTACTGAATTTCTTTGTAAAATTGCTACGAATATGTCTCAGGCAGAATCGGTGATGGGCATAAGGTGGCTGCCATAATCGATTTTTTCTCACAGTGCTTAATATACCGGGATGACGATCTGAGATTAAGCAAACGTCCTTATAGCTAGGGACAACGTGATCTCTGACATGTTGCAAAAACCAACTCCAGCTATCATGGTTCTCCCCTTCAACGATAGCAAATGCAAGCGGCAAGATTTGATTGTTTCCATCCGCTGCTACGGCAATTAACATAGTACCTAAGTACTTCCCATGAAGAAATGTGCCATCAATGCTAATAACAGGACGACAGAACCTAAACCCCATGATGCATGGCCTAAATGCCCAAAAAACTCGTTTAAAGCGTATTGCATTAATTTCTCCACAAGCTTTTGGGTCGTATTCAACAATGGTGCCAGCATTGTACTTTTGGATGGCTGCCAAAAATCTTGGCAATATCCGATATGACTCTTCCCAATTCCCAAATAAGTTTGCAATAACCGCAACTTTCGCCTTCCACGCCTTTTTATATGAAATAGTGTATTCAAATTTCTCCTTCACAGCTGCAATTAAGGAGCTAATTCTAACCATCGGATCGGCTTCAACTATATTGCGAATTGCATCCGTAATCAGTCTATAGTTTAGATGGTGTTGGTCTTGGTTCAAGGCCTTCCGCAATGGACATATATGAGGTCCTTGATACCGTGTAATTTCAAAATGTCCATGGCTCTTCTTACATGTTGCACGTAGCTGAAAATTACACTTATCGGGAAACTTACATTTCAAAGCCACCATAGTTGGGATAGACTTCTTTACCTTGTAAACCAAATTATGCTTGACGTGGTACCTTAAAATAGCCTTCACAAACTCATCTTTATCCTTGAAGATTAGGCCCACTCGTAGCTCATCGTGCTCGGGATGCCATACTCTAGCATCATTACTTTCTAGAGGACTTGTAATAACTGCAGCCGGTGCCGAATCAATGTCCGTGAAAAAGTGCTCTTTAGGCTCGTATAGATGTCTCTGAACTTCCATATCAGTGCTTATACCGTTAACATAATCCTCCCCGTCGTCATATTCATTCAGCCTCTCCATGAATGCATCTTCTTCGCCCTCCGAATCTGTCTTCTCATGTTCATTATCTATAATAGCAGGTTCAATGATGGCCGATGCCTCACTCCGCAAATCAATCATGATATCTAGTGGGAAAAGCAAAGATGAAACACGACCAGTCACACCTACACCTTGAGGCGTGACTTTCGAAGGCCCACCACAGTAACTCGCTCCGATATCGTTGTCTACGAGTGATGAAATCGAACTTTGTGTGGGATGATCACCAATGTCCAACAAGGTAGAATCCCTTATGGGTGTGGACAAGTCATGTCGTGGAGGAGATAGCCCGTCACCATTCGATGCAGGGATTTGGGTATATGAACCATATCTAATGACAATAGCCTCCATCTCAATAAATAACTCAATGCTACTCAACTGCGAGAACTGAGATTGGAGATCAAACATGGCTTCTACGTCTCCATCATCCTCAATCGGTACTCTGATATAACATGTCTTTGCACCGACTCCAACCATTCGCGGATACCTACAACTCAACTTCAACCTAACATGTTCTTTGTCCGCTCTTATGCAACTATACAACTTATCCATCAAGCAATTAAATGTCCAGTTACCCTCCACCTTGATCAACTTTTTTGGTCCACAATCATAGGAATAACCATCTGAATCTTCTATTATATTCCCTCCCCAATAACACAACAGCCTTGCAGAAGGAGCCATGACGAACCTTCAGCATTCGCATAGAAATATAGTTAATTTTTCTATGCAATCCATGTATCATTACATATAAAACAGGATATGTTAATTGGTCCCCTTAATAAACAGCATAGCTTTAAATGTATCTCAATGTTTATCAGAGAAAAAAAGGGTGATAAAAGAAGCACCACCCTGCAATATGTCTTAAGTAAACCAGTAACTCATTTGCAATCAATAATTTATTCAGGTGCTTAAATGACGGCATAGCTTCGGAGAAAAGCGATTATTTGGCTGTCAAACGCTATTAAAGCTGGTCAACACGTCAATGACGCATACGAGTTCATTGGTGTCTATGTAAAATTATTAAGAGACAAGAGTACATTGCTCACTTGTCCTCCCAAAGCATACTCTTGCAGTACGAGCAAGAAAAACTTGGTATCAAACAGACATGTCCATAAAATAAATATGCAGCAACTCCATATGAAGGGAAACAAAGCTAATGCTTTAGGCCACTGAACTAGAACTTTGAAGCTGAACAGCCCCAAATCAGCCAATTAAATATTCCTCTTTGTTATTCCTAAACCATAATCCTAGCTTCTCAATTCCAAATCATATTATCTTCAGCCCTAGTCCACCATCTTTGAATAGGACAGCCTTAAAGATCCCTCTTAAGGTACCTAACTACAACAATACACCATGGGACCTCATCCTGGTATTCCTTAGTAAGCTCGCCCTCAACCAAGGTTAAGAGATATGTGCTAAAAGCTGGCCCCTTTGGCGAATTGAGATCGCAATTGGGAACTCACAAGTCATTGGGTGCATTTTTCGTACACTTCTAGTCGCTTCATCATCAATATCCTTAGTCACATCAACACTCTTTTTCGAATTATTGCACGAGGATTCTAGTAAGTTAGTTTCACAGTAGTTGCTATCATGACACCAAAACCAATCTAATACTAGGACTCGATACCTAAATAAGCAACTGAAACTCCAGTGTAATTCCACATCCCTCAACCCTTTTAAGAAATTGCAGGCAGTAAAATCAATGTCATGGCAGCTGAGAGCTTCTTTCACAACAAACTTTTTGATGCTTTCATAAGAAATGAAAAGTTTCATAGTTTTGTTAAAAGTTTGCTGAATCTCACCTCTGAAATCTAACAGCTTGGCCATGAGAAACTTGATGTAACTTACATATAATTTAAATAGTTGCTGAGATAACAAACTGTATATCACCAATTGTCTATTTGTAGCTAAAAAGTTAAGACTCTACAATGCAGAAAAAGTTTAAAATTTCCTACAAAAACTATGAGAACTTTAAAAAGTTTAAAATTTCCACAGCAGCTACGTAATAGGGTTGAACTACACCTGGATATATTTGGACAAGAAATCAAGTCTAGAAAAGAAGGAGGAATCACTCACCACTTTATCGTCAACCATATAACTGAATTATTCAGCTATGTAAGAGTAGGATTAATATTGTTTTCAGCAGAAACTGAAAAATTAGAAAGAACATGCCACTTGGTTAACTACTTCTGAGCAACATGTGCGAGAAAAGAAACAACTTACAATTGGAGATTACTTCAATAAATTAGAGTAACACCTTTTTCTAGCAATGCCTTAGCTTCACTAATGAGCATAAGAGAACATTTTAAAGCCATTCTAAATCTCAAAATAAGGGTTGACACCCTTTAGTTCCAGAAACCCCACAAAAGTCTCACTCTAGTACCCAATCGTTCATTCTTGACTCTTAAAGGCCTGAATTCCTTTTTAGTCAACACCGGAGTACCTCGTCACACTTTGCATCAAAAAGTTAATGAATCCCTCTTAAATGTAGACAAGTTAAGAAATATTTTTTCTTTTCAAAACAGGGCAAAGACAGGACAGGTCTTTGTTATTCCTAAACCATAATCCTAGCTTCTCAATTCCAAATCATATTATCTTGAGCCCTAGCCCACCATCTTTGAATAGGACAGCCTTTAAGATCACTCTTAAGGTACCAAACTACAACAATACACCATGGGACCTTATCTTGAGATCACAGTTGGGAACTCACAAGTCATTGGGTCAATTTTTTGTACCCTACTGGTCGCTTGGTCATGAATATCCTTAGTCCCACAAGCACTCTTTCTCTTTTATGATAGCAACACATTGCTATATACTTGAGCTGGAATAGGCATCAATAAGAACAAAAAATAGTTGTGCGAGCCGAAACACGGCTCGTCTCGAGAACAAATCCTTTCTTTTGCCCTTGGGCATTAAGGAAGGCAGGATGGAAGAGGCATTCCTCAACTCACCAAATTTGACACAATTTCTCAAATTCAATAAATAACCTTGACAGTAACAATCAATGAAATTGGTGCGAAAAAATAGAAAGGAGAACTCACGTTTCTAAATTGGCTAGAGCGTAGATGTTGCTTGATTGGGCCTGTCAAACTTTGCCCTAATCCCAACAGTGAATTAGCTAACGAGCTTGAAATTTTGCTCTAATCCCAGAATTGGGATACCCAGCAATGCGGTTAAAGAGAACAGAAGAAAGAAGGAAGAGAGAGAGAGAAGAAACTCACCTATTGCCAGCTACAGTGTAGAACCGTGACACAGGAGCAAGGGAGGAGAAGAAAGGAGCAAGGAGGAAGAAGGAAGGAGGACGGAGGACGGAGGCCGGAGGAAGGAATAGTCAAAATGGGTTCAGAGGTTCTCAATTGCGCGCCATTTTTTCTTACCGTTTCTCCGTCTTTTTTTTTCCTTTTCGGTTTCGGGAGTTTTCTTATATTTTGAGAAAGTATGTAAAAAAAATAATAAAATGAAAACGTTCTTTCAAAGCACGATTTCTCGGTTGAAATCTCACTTTAGAACCGCGATTTCCAAAAAGGGGTTACTCAGGTAAATAAGTCGCAAAATGGGGTAAAACGGTAATTAAGTTCGAAAATTAGGTCATTAAGGGAAAAAACTCCTGGTACTCCTACATGTCTTCATTCTGTTTACGATTTCTGAAAATCACACTCTTCTTTGTCTCTCTCTCTCTCTCTCTCAAATTGGTAGTTTTGACCCCTATTTCATCACTCAATTTCTTCCTCTTTCTAAGCCCCAATCTCTTAAATCTTGCCTTATTCCCTTAATTTCATCACGTAACTGCCTAGCTTCTCTATCTATCCCCCGAAATCTTGCCTGATTCCCTTTAATTTCTCTCATAAACATGTTAAACATGATAATTCTGGAATCCTCCACAATTGCCTCATTACAAATTCATAGTTTACGCCTCATTGTAATCTCCTCGGTAGAAAGGGACTCTCCTGATTGGTAAGTAATTCAATACTTTTTTTGCTTCTCATTGCAATATCAATTTTATGTTATTGGTCTCTCAATATGTCTTATTTTTTTCAATTGCACAGTGGTTTTCACCAGAATTGAACTGGCCCTTTCTCTGTGAAAAGTTCACTGCCCATCAGACAGTACACTTTGCTGGCTTTGCTGTTTATGTTGGTAAGTAATTGAATACTTTTTTTGCTTCTCTTTGCAATATCAATTTTATGTTGTTGGTCTCTCACTATTGTTCCCAATTTTCTGTTGTTTCCCTGCCTATTTTTCCAACATCCAATTGATCCCGTGATATTTTTTTCTGGTTTTGTTTTTGTTTGTGTTCATATGGTTAAAGATGATGAAATGTAGCGCTACACAACAAAGCCCTTTAGAAGAAGTTTCATAATCAATTCTAATACCAGATTGTGATATTAGATTCAAGAAAATTGTGGAGGGATCAACGCACGGTCGGTGTCTGCGTTGAAAAAAATAACAGAAACATAATATTGCATTAGTGAGAGATCAATGCATTAGCTATTTGATGCATTTATTTTAAAGTCACTGCGTTGACATAATATTGCATTGGTGAAGTGTTAAAATAATTAACACGATAATATTCCCGTTGATCTCTGTGTGTTTTCAGGCTGATGTCAAAAACTCTGTGTATGTGCCAGTTTCATGGAGAAGTTGACCCATTTTTAAAGTTTTTCAAACTAATAGTTCTAAATGCAATGAAATATGGGGAATGCCCCAATCCCTTAATTGGACCACATCAATTGATTTTCATGAAAGGTGCAATTGAGCTTTTTAGTCTTATCTGCTGTCCAACTATTCATCTGTAATGATTATCGCTTTTCTTCTCCTGTTTTTTTTTGCGTTTGTGAACTGTTCAAAGGTTATTTGACATGCATGATCACAAATACATGCAAGGCATTTGGAGATTCTGACACCCTTAACCTGAGAAATTCCAGGGTAATTTACTTCTCTGATGTAATTTTTTTCCTCACAATTTGATTTAGCATGTCATTATGCCATATTGCTTATATTGCACCTAATGCAAGTATTATAGCGCAGTTTGTATGTATATTTGGAGGGTTGGGTAGGAGGAGGAGAGATGATTGGCTTGAATGCATTTCCAAGGGTATCGCATTATCAGCACATGTACTGGTTGGGTGCCGCATATCTGTTTCCCAATGGTCTATGTAGTTTTCATTTTCCAACTTCTTCTGAATTGAAGTCTCAGTCCTGCACTTTAGCACCATATATCTTCTGGGGTACGTGCTCGGTGATTAATGTCAAAGTATGGCCGTTAATCCATGGTTCACTATGCTCTGGGTTGCACCCATCTTCTTGAAACATTTACTGCATATACATGCATTACGAAAATCTTCTAAAATCTATTGGATTAACACCACCCTAGGTAACAATTAATGTTGTCACAAGCATGCTATTATTTCTCTGCATACAAGGTGGTTATCAGTAATTGGAGGGGATAAAAGTTTACGATTGACAATATGTTGGATGAAATTGATTTTTATGTTTGCATACATGACCGTAACATTGATTTTCAATATATTGTTACATTTTGACTGATCGGAATGGAGTGTTTTACGGGCATTGATTTCATGCACATTGTCCCAATTTTGTGCACTTTTGCCGCAGAGAAATGCTCTCAAATGATAGTGTATTATGTGTTGGTGGTTAGTATCTATAGTAGATTAGATCCTAAACGTTGATAATCTTTTGAGAATAAGTATGAGACAATAATTAGCATGCAAGCTTTTAAGCGTCAACCACTAAACCAATTATCATACGTTGAAACGAGGCTTTATATATGCTGGTTTCACATATCTAAAACTCAATCTAACCTAACGAGATTCTAACGCAATTCAATACACTTGGATGTCTTTAATAATATATTTGCTAACTCCTATTCTGCAAATACTTAAGCTTTTGGAGCAACTGTTTTTGGCATGTGTTTGGCTCAAAGATTGGTAATTTTTCCATAATGCCTCTGGTGGGCTGCGTGGACTTTTTATGAAGGTGGTTTGAACATCACGCATCAAGATGGGTGATAGAAGCTGCCACTTCTGTGTTTAGTGCGTTTTTTGAATAGACTTGAGAGGAGATAGAAGGAGATCAATAAGATTTTTGAAGGACTGCATATTGTTGATGGTACATACTTGCGCTCCCTTTACCTTTACAGTCGCTCATGTTTCGTATTTTTTCATGCTATTTTTTCTTGGATTCGTGTTAAACTGTTAATCATGTGACTTGCACTCTTTCAAAGCAAAATTGCTTTATTTTAAAGTTATACATATGTCCTTACACTTCTTTAGCATAATCATTAATCATATAATGTGATTTAACTGAAATACATGAATAGATGTTGTACACGAAGCTCAGCAAATATCAGAAGAGGATGTCAGTAAGGTACTACACAATGCAATTTGCAGTGGTGGTTGGTGTCTTAGAACCCATAATCCAAAAAATGCATTTGGATCTATTGACCTAGCAGTTGATCCAAATCCCCAAAGATCCACTATGGGTACTTCCTTGATGAATACCTAGAGTAATATACTATTAGATTAGGAAATGCTAATCAAGGCAGAGTCAAACCGTAACCTTTGCCAAACAAGTGTTCTAACTCTAACCTTTCCCCAAAGATCTACTATTTTGTTTAGTGCAGTGTTGTTTGGAATAAGCATTCTAACGTGGCTATGTGATATATTTGCAGCGTTGGAGGCATCAACGTGAATGTTGCTGATGGAAATTTCGTCAACTATTTTGCATTTTGCATTTTGTTTTTAAAATTGTGCTCACTCGATGATTATTAAATTGGTTGTAACACAAATGTTGTAACTCTAACTTGACCAATTATTATTAAAAATATTCCCTTGTGCAACGCACGGGTTCAAAACTAGTGTAATATTATGTCAGAAGTTCAATCCTTTTAAAAAAAAAATCATATTGGTACACTGATGCGTACGCTACACATTTGAATCATTGTGTACGTATATAGATTTAGTACAAATATATTAGTATATTGAAGTTGTCGTAAAACCAAGGTTAAAATTTTACTAGTGTATCTTTTAATGACGAAAGGATATAAATTTAACAAAATGAATGAGGATCTAGCCCTACAGTGTAAAAATGATCCTAATGGGTTAAATGGTCAAACATTTTTTTCCATTGAAAATACCCTTCTTAAATATAAAAGGCTTAAAAAAACTAAGGGTGTTTTTTTACTTTTAAGTGGGTGAGGTTAAACTACAACATTTTTTGCTCAAATTTTTAATATTTTGTTGCTAAAGAAGTTAAAAATCACCGGTGCATCTTTTAATGACAAAAGAGTATAAATTTAACATAACAAATGAGGATCTAGCCCCACCGTATAAAAATGATTGCTATGGTTAAATGGTTAAACTATTTTTTTTTAATTCAAAGTACCCAAAGGCTTACAAGATTTAAGGGTGTCTTTTACTTTTAAAATGGTGAGGTTAAACTACAAATTTTTTTGGCTAAATTTAAATATTTTGTCGGTAAAGAGGTTAAAAGTTCATTAATGCATTTTTTACTGACAAAATGGTATGAATTTAATCAAAACGGATGTGAATCTAGCCCCACCGCATAGAAATGATCCCAAAGGTTTAAACAACTAAACATTTTTCCCTTAAAAGTACTCTTTGTGAGGTTTAAAAAACAGGAAGGGTGTTTTTGACTTTTAAAGGTTGAGGGTAAATAATACATGTTTTGCTCAAATTTAAAATTTTGTTGCTGAAGAGGTTAAATGTTTGCTAATGTATCTTATAATGACAAATGAATATGAATCAACCATGACAGGTGTTCATCTAGACCAACCACATAAATATGACACTAAAGTCTCTCCTCACTTTCAAAGAAAACTCTATCAAGACTCAACATTAAAACTTGGCTACATCAAAATTGATAAAAAGAATACCTCAATTTTTGCTACTCTTTAGAGGATCGTTTCTATGTTCAAATATTCTCATGTTGTTTTTTTCTATTCCCCTTTTTTTAAGGTGGACCGGCAATTGCACTTCACTAACTTTTGCATATCGTTGCAAAATTTACATTTATCGACGTAGGACCAAGTAAGAATATCCACATGTACGACTATGCCTTCTTTTTTCACATGCTATTACTTTTATCACAAAAATGGTTATGCTCAAGTACAGTGGATCCAATGATGTTTGTGAGCATATTTTGCAAATTAATGAAATGGCTTTTCAACTAAAAGACTTGGACAGAGAAATTTATGAGGGTTTTCTCGTGCATGACTGTAACACCATGGAAATCCCGAAGCGTTAGACAATTATTTGATCGATAACTCAATGACACGAATAACCTCAATTCAATAAACAACCCCAATATAAGTCAGAGCTTCTAATATTTATACAATAATTCAATTTCTCAAAAAAAAAAAATTGAAAAGATTAAATTTAGGTATTGGAGAGGGCGAAGTAAACAATAGTTTCCCTCGCAGGGGCTTAACTAAACAAAACATTAAAGTACTCCAACTTCTTATCCAGGCTATAAATTATCTAAGTAGTCTACTGGTGATTATTACCAGCAGAAGGGACAAATAAGGGTGAGTTTTTGAGAGTTTAGTAAGTCGCTTAAGAACCAACGGAGTGATTACAAAACATTTTACAGTTTCAATTCGATAGTAATATGAGAAAGAGTCCAACTCCATCCTTTTGATTAGATACTAATAAAATTGTTTTCAGATGCAATGTAAACAATCTCATATAACATTGAACATGAGTAATAACAAAGCTACACAGGCAGTGCACCATAACAATGGTAACTACATCTACGTATGTACAATAACTGGTCCATCAAGGTACAAGCATGCATCCCACGCAGTAAACAGATTATCCTTATATCGTCCCTCCAATACAGACCATCCTTATAACGCCTCAATGCACTATCTCGTGTCAATGTGCAGAAGAACAATAATCGTTCAATCAACATGTAAATCGATCCTCAACGGGCAAATGATGAGCATCAACATGAATTTCAGTAATTGATTAAGGCTCAATAGTAAGGTCGCAAGGCAATAAAACCATATTGATATCAATTCATAATCCGGAATTCAATGATAGTTGTAAATAAATCGAAGAAACATAAACCAATACAAGTGAATGAATTAAGGGTTTGAATCGAAATCATTATTTCGGTCCGAAGCTACGCCACCTCAACCATAATTTCTCTGCGCTAACCTAAGTTGGTCAAATTAATTATTAGTGTACAATCTACACTATGATATTATAAATTCGATACTAACTCCCTAAACATTGCTCATTCCTCCCCTCAAAAATAATCTGCTCACCGGTGTGATATACAAAAACACTCCCTCACATATATAAAATTATCAAAATACCCCTTCGCGGCCATCACACCAACAAAAATCCCAAAACTAGTTCAAAATACCCTTTTAAGAGACCTAAACTGATTTTTGGACTAAAAAGTCCTTTGAAAATTGTTTCGTTCGAAATTGAGGGTTAAGAGGCCGATTTCATTAGGGTATGGAAAGTTTACATGCTTTAGCATGGAGTTTCTTTATGTGGTAGGTAGACATTTGAAAAACCATAGTGAAGTTTCTCACCGATGAGGAGCTTATTGTTATCGATTTGTTCATCCACCTTGACATAGCTTATAAAATCGAAATAAGCTTCGGAATTGTCAAAATATCGTCACCCGAAAGTTTGAGGCATATATGTAGCGGTCTTTTCATGTCACTTTGATTTTAGATATTATATATATACCGCCTTATAAAAAAAAAAAAAAAAAAAAAAAGGCACATGGTTATTTCATATAATAGCATATATTTAATTTTCTTGTGAAATATAGGGTATGTGCACATCAACCAATTGAATTTCATCACATCATATGTCGAAGTTGATATCAGACTAAGACATAACTTCTTTTTTCCACTAGTATGAAGTTGGGATTCAAGATTTCATTATTACATTTAGTATTAACTCTATTCTACGTACCATTTTTATCGTCGAGTAGCCTTTACCGGCTTCGAGCTTAGAGGTTAGGGTGAATTTCCGTGACGTTGCTTTGCAGATCCAAAAAGGCGAGAAGAAAATTAGAATGTAATTTTCATTATACAAAATTAAAATTCATGTTGATGGATATGCATAACATAAGAAACTTCAATCCTGGAAACAGAATTTCCGGTGGCAAACTGTAATGGACACATGGTCACATTGGTGTCATACTCATATGATGAGGAGCAATCATAGCCTTCTCTCGTACTGTACATAAAACAGCTGAAAATTAAGGTCAGCTCGGCTATCCTTGAGGACTGTATACTCTTTTGAAATGGTTTAGAGTTCTCTCGAGAATTTTAGTAAGTCTTGATTTATAATAATAAGAAAAGAAACATGTCCAGATGGCTTAAGCCAACTTGTCCACCGTAGGGTTAATGTTGGTTAATTGGTTGTTTGGCTTAAGCTTATGAAGGGCAATGGCAAAAGTGCTTGAGGTGAGGTTGGAGTTTAAGAAATAATGGAGAATAAAAATGGAAAACAATAAAAAATACAATTTATACGAGCACCGTAAAGTCTCTTGTTTTCTACCAAGAGATTCTGATGATATTTGCCTACACATACAAGGCAAGAGAGGAGACACCCTCCATTGGTATGTAGCCTATAGTCCTACTTAAAAGAAAGAAGGTTCTTCGTATATATATGTGCAATTATTGGTTCACGACAAAACTGTTCCTTGAGGTTTTCACGTATTTACACTTCGCTTCTCATATTTACAACTTTGACAGTGTTTTTTGAGGTTGACAAAATCATTGCAAACAACTCCAAAAGTGAATGGCCGTTTAATTTTGGACGTTAAGTCCACATGTGCGGTGCTAATGCCATTTTGGCATGGGCAAATTTCTCATTTTCCCTAGCCCATCTCTCCTTTCTCTTTGTTCGTCTGCTTTCTCTCTCTCTCTCTCTCTCTCTCTCTCTTTCTCTCTCTCTCTCTACACACATAGTGTGTGTGTGTGTGTGTGATGTAGATATTTGTATCTATATCTCTCTCTATATCTACTCACCAATCTCTACTGTTTCAATTATTCCATATAGCCTGGTTAACTAGTTTATGTTTCTTTATGGTTGAGAAAATTAAATCTTGTTGACTTGCTTGCTGAAATTTCTAGAAAGATTTTTCGGAATTTTTTTTATGTATATGGAAAACTAGAGCTGTGCAATTGAGCTCCTAGTACGTCATTTGACCCGGCTAAAATTCACTCCTAAGTACTTTTTATATCCTATATTTTTCTCTCCCACTCTTTCTGCACTTTACCGCCAATCACCATGACTGCCAAAGAAAAAGTTGCGATCTTAAAGTAGCTGGCTATTGCAATAGGTGACTTCTGTCATATCTAATATAGGTGAAGATATCTATGTTTAGCCAGCTCTTCAATTAGTAAATACAATATCTGTTAATGCCATATATCACCATTCGTCAACCTCCATAATCTCCAACGATGTAAACCCTATGGTTTCTTTCTCTTATCTATGGAAATCATAGATCAAAATAATGGAACTGTAGTTTGTAAGTTGTTGGAGTATTTTAACAAAAAATTCTCCTTTTTACAAGATTGATTTTGAGAAAACATTGAAGTTTTGAGTAAAATCATAAAGTGCTTTAGTCCCACGTTGCTTGAAAATAGTAAGGAAATGTTTTCTTACATACTTAAACGTTTGGAAAGTATTTGTCCCACATTGGCCATTGTAAAGAATGTTAAAAAGTATATAAGATGACACTCCTTGGCCTTTTTGTAAGTTGTGTTTGAGTCTAAAACTCGCACGCGCATGAGGGAAGGACAAGTGGGGGACCCCAGAACTCATATGGGACTATAGCAAGACTATTTATACTGCAAAATATAGTTGTTGGGCAACAGTCATATTCTTTATTACTCCCCAACAGTCACATTTTCTTTTATTACACAACAGTCATATTTTTTTTTTACAGCTTTTTATTTCTGAAATGAATTTCGGATTTATTTCTTTGTAACAGATTTCCAACAGCTATTTTTCTTCACCTATAAAAGGAGACCTCTTCCACACTTTTCCAACACAACTCAAGATTTCTCTTTAGCTCTCTTTTCTGATTTCTAAACACTTAGACTTGTGGGCATTCTGGTAAGGTATCGAGTGAAGCTTCTGCTTCATTCGTTTGTGCAGAATTACAAGTGAAGCAACAGTGAAAGCTGGGTTGTTGTATCCCGGAGGCGACGAGTCAATAACCTTGCTGCACCGGTGGTAATCCTTCGAAGGGGCGCGAATCGTCTTAAGAGAGCGACCTAGTCTGCACCTCAGCCAGCTGATTTACATTATATTCTTGGAGTTCTTATTGCCTGTTTCTTGCAACAATTCCAACATAAGTCAATGAAAGGAAATAGAACTCTGATGGTGAGTGGTTGCAGTTACTTGATCTTAGATTTGGCTTGGATTGGTTGAAGATTACGTGGCGAACGGATGCCTTATGCTTGGGATTTTGCCTGGAGTTAGTCTTGGTGGTCGAAGGGAAGAGAAAGAAGAGGAAGCTGCTGGGGGTATGGGTCCGTCGCGGGGAAGATGGCGAGGATAGAGAAAAAGAATCATCCACGCAATTTACCTCACGGTCCTCACCAAGAGAGAGATAGAGAGAAGAAGAAGAAGAAGAAAAAGAAGGAAGAGGGAAGATGGGTCACGGAAAATGATAAATTTGCCCATGCCAAAATGGCACGTGCACCGCACATGCAAACTTAACGTCTAAAATTGAACAACTATCTACTTTTGGAGCTGTATGCAATGATTTTGTCAAACTCAAGGAACACTATTGCCAAAGTTGTAAATGCAGGAAGCGAAGTGTAAACACGTGTAAACCTTAAGGGACATTTTTTGTCATTAACCTTGCAATCATATAATTGATGTAGGACATAAACTGTAGGCTTTTTATGTCCGATCCCGGACATAAACTAAATTTGTAAAGCTATTATGTAACAAAATGGGTGTTACGCATTGATATACCAACTTCCAACCCAAATGCAAAATCCTCTATTACGGACCATAGGTAGACAAAAATGGAATGAACACCGTAAAGGATTTGGAACCGTTTCATTCAAAAACATCAAGTGTAGACTATGTAATTTTGAGATTGTTCAAAATTTTAGAATACATACTCTTGAAAGTCTTCAGAATCAGAGCATGCAAGATGCAGCTTCCTAGGTTTTCTTCTGAATTCACCCAAGAAAAAGTGAATGAAGTAAGTCATTAATCATGCAACATATTATAAGAGTACCATGATTAGATTTCAAGGAAAAAGTGTCACGAGGTAAGAGAAAAGGCGGGAAGGAAGCAGAGAAAGAGAGATTGAGATAGCTAGGAAGAAGGAAGAGATGAAGAAAAGGGGCGATATAGAAGAAAAGAGGGGAAAAAAGCTGAGGGAGAGCACGAGACATGAAGAAGGAAGAGAAGAGCCAAAAGAAGACACGAAAATATGTCCATATCTGTTACTATAGAATTAAAAGTCCAGATTAATTATGATAAGAAGTCCAAATTCAAGGTATCAAAGTTAAGATTCAAGGCATTATAGGTCCCCAAGGTGAACTCAGAGTTAACCACAGAGCTAAGAATTGAAAAATGACACGTGGCAAAATTTCAAAGAGAATGGATCCGGCTCCTATCCCTCGTAACAAACAACCTCTTCGGAGGTTAGCAAGACCGGAATAGACAGCTATCTCTGACGATCATATTGTGTATCTAGATGAGACTGACTACAATCTGCGCATAGCAATGATTCTACATCCTTAAATAAGCTATTATGAGCAAGCACTCAACTCAATGGCTTGAAGCCATAAAAGATGACTTATCGTCAATGAAAATATATAGAGTTTGGGACTTTATTATTCTTTTGTTTAAGCTGTTATATTTTATTGAGAGCAAAAACCATTTAGATATCTAAAATAGATGTCCAATATCTTTTTGTTGAGGTACTGAACTGTGCAAAGAGTTTCATGTATATGTTTATCGAGTTCGATATCTCGTGAGTATCTGTTTATCAATATTTGCTATGGTGCTCAATTGTGCTGGCATGAGAGGTTATGTGGTCTTAGTCGAATGAGGTAGTTGTCCTCACAGAGTTAAACTCTAACTATTAGAATGCTAGTGTTCTATAATTAATGTTGACTCTGTGCCCTCGATAATACGAGCATTGATATATATATATATATATATATATATGGGTCCCGATCAGGATACACTGGTGGATAATATCCATCGGACCGCACCCCCTATGTGCAGTTTGTATGATTTGTTTTTTTTACACCCACCCACCCCCCACCCGTCCTTTACCTGCCCCCCTTTCGCGTATCAGTTAATCCCTTTCCAGTCTTTGGAAAAATCTGAAATTTTTCCCTGATACAGATCTTTTAAAAATAACTAGGGTCTCTTTTTTGTACTTTGGCAAAATATAGCTCTAGCTATGTTTTATAAATTCGTGAAAAATTGTCTAATTAGGTTTTCACCTTTAGCGACAATTACGCCCCGCAATCAGCTTCAAAACAACATTTCAGGTGTTTTACTTACATTTCTGGACTAAAAAGTCCTTCGAAAAACTGTACCGAAAAATTACCAAAACACCCCTCTCGGGGTGGCAAATTACCAAAATGCCCCCTGGCTTTAGAAAATCTCAAAAGTGCTTTAAAATGCTATTTTAAGCTTCCTGAAATCATTCTTCATCTCAAAAGTATTTTACAAAAGTTTCGCCTAAAAATTCCGAACCGGTGTCCAGATCGAGTACTTAAAAGCCCTTTCGGCGAAAAAAATAGCTAACGGCTTCGAAAGGCAAGCGTGGGGGCCACGAAGAAAAAAGTGGAAGGCCGCATAGAACCTCAACTCCTTGCCGTTCGGGGGTGGGGGGCCATGCACGAGAAAGAAGGATATGCAAAAGAAAACAAGAAACCAAAAAAGGATACGAAAAAAAAACAAGAAAAGCAAAAGAAAACAAAAAGGGAACCGGGGTGGGGGCCACGAAGAAAAAAGCAAGGACAGAGAACCGCCCCCTTGTTGGGGTGGGGGCCCACGGGGGTGGGGGAGGAAGGGGGTGGGGGCACGGTACAGTGAACCGGGGGTCCTTGTTGCGGTTCGGGGGAGAGGGGGGGGGGGTGGGGGAGGAAGGGGGTGGGTGGTGGGGGCCACGGTACAGTGAACCGGGGGAGAGGAAGGGGGTGGGGGACAGTGAACCGGGGGTCCTTGTGGGGGTGGGGGGAGAGGGGAGGGGGTGGGGGCCACGGGGGTGGGGGTGGGGGAGGAAGGGGGTGGGGGCCACGGTACAGTGAACGGGGGGTCCTTGTTGCGGTTCGGGGGAGAGGAAGGGGGGTGGGGGCCCACGGGGGTGGGGGAGGAAGGGGGTGGGGGGTGGGGGCCATAAAAAAAAAGTAGTCTCAGAGAACGCAAGTTGCGGTTCGGGGTGGGGGGTGGGGCCCACGTACGAAAGAGAAAAGAAAAAAGGGCAGGGGGTAGGGGGCCACGAAGAAAAAAAAAAAACCAAAGCGCAACACCATTTTAGACTTAATTATAGTCGTTGCAAAAATTTAACAGTGTAGAATTAGCAAAATACCCGTATCGGGGTGGCAAATTATCGAAATGCCCCCTGGCATCGGAAATCTCAAAAGTGCTTTGAAATGCTATTTTAAGCTTTATGAATTCATTCTTGATCTAAAAAGTATTTTACAAAAGTTTCGCCCAAAAATCCCAAACCTGTGTCCGGATCGAGCGCTTAAAAGCCCGTTCGGCCAAAAAATAGCTAACGACATCGGAATGGCGCAAATTCCAGGGAAACGGAACTTCCCAACAGCCTAGGGTTCTCATAAAAGTTTCGCGCGAAATCGCGCTAGTTTGATATTTTAAATTACACTGCGAAGTTACAAGGTTCCCCGTATCAGTTGACCCCTTTTCAGTCCAGGGAAAAATCTGATATAGATCTTTTAAAAATAACTAGGGTCTCTTTTTTGCACTTTTGCAAAATCTAGCTCTAGCTATTTTTTATAAATTCGTGAAAATTTCAAATTTTGACCCCCTAAAAAAATGACTATTTTTTGGACTTCGAATGAATATTCGCTAATAAACGCTAGTTCAATCCCTAATTTCAAACTCTCAAAAAACAAGAATTTTAGACTATGGTAAGAACAATTTAAGCTAAACACAATTTAAACAAATCATTGGTAAGAACAATTTGAAATTAACATTGAATTATAAGAAAATTTAAAATACTTACTTGTTTTAACTTGATATATTTGTATCAAGAAAAATCCACCGATCTTCTAGCGTAAATTTTTTTCGTTTGTATTGTTGTGGAGATTATGTAAGTGAGATATGGAGTATGAAGTGTGTGTTGGTAAAGATGATGGGGAGTGGAAGAAATGGTTCGGGGAGAAGGGTTTATAAAGAGAAAAAAATGAGGGAGAGAGATGAAAGAAAGCAGAGAAACGTCGGAAAAAGGACGGGGAACCGGGCACGTGGCAGGGGGGCCGCAAAATGGGGGGGGGGGGTTGCAAAATGGTGACCCAGATTTGGGGGGGGGGGGTGCCACGTGAGGCAGGGGGGGCCCCTGCCACGTGGCAGGCAGGGAAGGGGGACCCCTGCCACGTGGCAGGCAGGGAAGGGGGGACTGGGGACCCCTGCCACGTGGCAGGCAGGAAGGGGGAAGGGGGACCGCTGGCTGCCACGTGGCAGGCAGGAAGGGGGACCGCACGGACGGTGGTGCGTGGGTGGGTGTAAAAAAAAATTAATTGTGCAAACCGCACATAGGGGGTGCGGTTCGGTGGATAATATCCACCGGTCGATATGTAACAGCCCCCTATATATAGATATATATATATATATATATATATATATATATATATATATATATATATATATATATGTTTAGTTGTAGCATGCGATAATACTTTTCAAAAAACAAATATCACATGTGATGCATGAGAGCAGGCAAACATAATCCCTCTATGGGTTTTTCTTTCTTAGCATCAACTCTCTTTTTGGTCTAACGTTTCTAAAAAAAAATTGACTCTCAAATGCAACGAATCAACCGAAGTACTTTATAAACGATTACGCCCCTCAAAAAAGGGAGATGATCAAAAATCGGGATCAAGCAAGCATTACCCCTTTTGGAAGATGTCGGCTGGAAATGGCTGTATTCAGCTTGGCGAACCTAGCTTATGTCAAGAGAGGAGTAAGATACGACATTCGTTGGAACAAAATGTCACAACAAAAAATAACAAGTATACGCATGGATGTAAATGAAAATGGAAAAAAATCAAGCTCAAGAATGTTGGTACGAGAGTGGGTGTTACTCTTCATACCGTTGTAGAAGATCAAATTCAGTTTCGAAGAGAGAAACTGAGAAGCGAAAGTGAACTTTTAGTTTGTTTTGGTTAGGGGGTTAGGGAACTGGTGCATGGGTGGGTAACTTACGGGCGCAATGATTTTCTGCAATTACGGACTATCAAAGGATGAACCACCCTTAAATCATCAAACCCTACTGTTTGCGTTGTTGGGCAAACTCACAATCGATTTGTGCGCCCGTAGCACAATCGATTAAAAGTGCGGAATCTTTTTTGCCCCTCGGCCCTGGAGACTTCCCTGAAAGCGAGAAACGTTGACGAACAGATAAAGCTTTCGATTGATTGTAAATGTTTACACAACAATATTTTCAAGTCTGGAAACTGAACTTCCTATCAATGGTAGCAAAAGCCTCTAAACATAAGAAAGAAAAAGACTTCAAGTCTTGATATGTCTGGTTGATGATTAATTCTTCTTTGGCCTACTATTTATACTAGAGGCTTTGTAGAAAATATCTACTATTACAAGACAAACTATCCACTTAAAAAATAAACACCCACTAATAAGTAACCGGCCACACTTATCCCTTATCAATAGGTACTCATTTTCAGAAGTTGGTTTCTTTTACTTCTTGAATCTTCCATTATCTCTTCACAAATAATAAAAAGTAAATACCATTTAGTGGCACTTAATCAAAGTGAACTCATTAGTGAAAAATGATATTTTCGAGTGCAAACACCTAGACAAACTGATCCAGAAAACAAGCCTGCACTGCTGAATAAGAGCTAGAAAGGTAGAGGACAAAGATGAAGCCTAAAACAGTCTCCATCGAGTAGGCATATGTTTCTTCCTTTCTCGTTAGACTCGCTCTAAAGCTAGATCAAAGAATTTGAAGATCCAAAGGAGTTTAAAGTTTGGAGTATGCCTCTCTATTGAGGGCCAGTTTGACAAAAAAAATTTGCTCTTTTTTTTTCAGTTTTTAAAAACTGGAAAAAAAAGGAGCGTTTGGTAACCATTTTTTTTTCAATTTTAAAAACCAGTTTTTAAATTGAAGATTAAAAAAAAAACTGTAGAAACTAGTTTTTTTTTTCACTTTTGGTTTTTTTTTCTTAGACCACCACCACCACCCTCCCATCGCCGGCAGCCACCTCAGGCGACCACCGTCGGCCGCCGGCGACCACCGCCGGAGACTGCCGGCAGCCACCTCCGCCCGCCGGCGACCACCTCCGCCCGCCGGCGACCACTGCCGGAGACTACCGGCAGCCACCTCCGGTCGCCGGTGACCACCGCCGGAGACTGCCGGCTGCCACCTCCGGCCGCCGGCGACCACCGGCAGCCACCTTTGGCCGCCGGCGACTGCCGGCAGCCACCTCCGGCCGCCGGAGACTGCCGGCTGCCACCGCCGGACGCCGGCCACCACCGCTACACCCCACCACCGCCACCGCAAACCACCAAAACAAAAAAAGTCAAAATAAAAAGGGTTACCAAATACAAAAAAAAACTCAAAAAAAAAAGGGGTTATCAAACACCCACATGTTTTTATAAATAAAAAAAAAATAAGCTGCTCTTTAAAAAACTGCTCTTTAAAAACTGAAAACCAAAAAAAAAAATTTGTCAAACGAACCCTGAGTCTTGATGATCCATTATCCCAATCTGCGAGATAAACTGTAAAAAGACGTCAATTATCCCCAATACTTGCATCCGACTTGACTGCTGATTTATCTAACTCTCATCAGACAATGCACAAAATTTCAGATCCATTTGAAAATGCACGTGATCTTCGTAGATTGTTGATCTCTTAAAGGAAGACATCTAGAAAAGACATTGCTTTGCCTAGTACCTAGCAAGTTATTTTGAGAGCTGTGTTTGTTTACAATGTTTTTGTGCTTAGTTGAGTTCTAGAGGCTCCATTCTGGCATGGGCCTTCTAGCTATAGTCGATTAAGAAGATTCTTTTTGTTTTTTTTGGGATCAACTATGGGAACTTGTCTTATAGGTTACTTCCATATTGGTATAATGTTGGTTTCCATTTATTGGAGCATATACTTTTAGAGTTTTGATATTAATATTTTTGTACTTTTTGCGGTTATTTTTGCATTTTCATCAAATATGTCCTTCAATTTTTGAATCTGCCCTTTGCCCACCTGCCTTTTGTTCGAGACTTAGGCTTCGTTTGACAAATTATTTTTTTTTGGTTTTCAGTTTAAAAAAATAATAATTTAAGAGTAGTTTAAATTTTTTTTTTTTTACAAAAACAAGTGAGTGTTTGATAACCCAATTTTATTTTGAGTTTTTTTTTTTTTTGGTGTTTGATAACCCAGTTTTTATTTTGAATTTTTTTTTTGTGGTGATTTGCGGTGGCAGTGGTGGGGCGTAGCGGTGGCTGGCTGCCAGCGGTGGTCGCCGGCAGTCGCTGGAGGTGGCTGCCGGCGGCAACCTCCGGCGACTGCCGGCAAGCCGCCGCGGTGGTCATTGAGGTGTCTGCCGGCGGTGGGAAGGTAGTGGTCTCAAAAAAAAAAACCAAAAGTGAAAAAAAAAAAAACCAGTTTTTGGAGTTTTTTTTTTTTTCTTTAGTTTAAAAACTGGTCTCTTAAATTGGAGAAGGAAACATTTTTTTTTTTCTAATTTCCAAAACTGGAAAAAACTTCTTCAATTTAAAAACTAATTTTTTAAATTGGAGAAGGGAAAAAAATGGTTACCAAACGCATTTTTTTTTTCTAATTTTCAAAATTGAAAAAAAAAACCGAAAAAAAAATTGAGTGTCTAAAGTGACTCTTATACCATATATTTTCTACTTTAGACTTGGTGCGTGAATAGTTAGAAAAGGCGGATGAGATGGACTAGACTATAAAATTCATCGACTTTAGAGTTGGTGAGCGAATAGTTATAGGTGAATCGTCATTGTGAAGAGTCTTAAACGTGTCCGTGTAATGCAATCATTATGCCTGATATTTTGTCATCAAAATGGACTGTGTGCACTGTGCAGTGAAAAGATACCACCCAGAAAACAATTGAGTGGTCACATCAGGCGTGAGTGTTTTGGCGGACATTCGGTCCCATTTTTTAAAGGAACCAGTTGATCACGGTATTAGCGGACAAATTAAAGGTGCAAGGAATCTCACTTTTTAGGACACTCTCTACTGATCAATGGTTGCTAACCACAACCACCAAATGTATGCTGGCCTTGGCCTCTTCACACCTTTTCGTATTCTCTCTCCGTCCCTTTTTAAGTGATCATATATTTTTTTTGGGCCGTCCCACAAAAAATGATCACTTCCAAATTAGGAAAGATTCTTTAGGTTACATATTTACCCTTTCTATACTTTTTTTATTATATTTCTCTCACCACATTTAATTCTCTACCAACTCATTTTCTCTCTCATGGCCCACCACTTTACACTTTTTTATTCTATTTCTCTCTCCACATTTAACACTCTACCAACCAATTTTCTATCTCATGGCCCACTCTCTTCCTCCCTCTCTCTAAAGGGTAAAATGGGAAAGACATAATATATAACCTAAATTCTTAATATACGTGCAAAATAAAATGAGTTACTTAATAAGGGACAGAGGGAGTATTAGACTTCATTAGTCATACCAAATGAAGTCTAATATAATTGGACTTTGTGCGGTTAAAGGAAACCACCCACGTTCTCCCGTGGAAAATAATTGAGTCGTCACGTCAGGTGTCAGTGCTGGGCAGAGATCGGTCCCAAATTTCAGTAGTGGTAAGTTGATCACAATACCAAGGGACAAGTTAGTCAATAGCTCAAGAGGACAATCAAAAGTGTCAGGAATCTGAAGGCTGATGGCCAAAACTTGAATCTGAAGCTACACGATTCAACTTCACAAGGATACAACAAACTAAGGTTGGGTTTGACACTCTTTTTTTTTTGTTTTTTACACTTTTTAGGTCCAATTTTTAAATTGGGCAAAAGAGCAGGAAGTTTGGGGTAATTGGCTTGCATTGCCTTTTTAAAATTGGCCCAACTCTTTTTAAAGAGGCCCCATTTTTAAAAAGAGCCGAACTCTGCTATTTTTTTATCCGTTTCACGTGGGCCTGATGGTTACACGCGGGCTTGAGGAATACTTTAATGAGATCAAGGGTTCAAGCCGAGGCAGCAACATCAAAAAATACCAATTGTTTGCTGGTATAAAACCTAAAAAAACTAGGGTTTCTTTCCATCTCTTTCACCTTGATCGACCGGCCGCACCCTTCACCGTGACTCCGCAACCCAACGCCACCATCGCCTCCACCGGCCACCGGTCACTGCCAAGATCTTGCAGTGCATCCATCTCTTCCAACATTGGGAATGACCTAGCTATCTTGATCAAATCGCCATTACCCAAAAGCGAGATATTCACACAGCTCAGAACCCTCAAATTGCTAATGCTTAATCCCGATTCGACCAAACCCCTTAACGGAAAATCTTATCTTGTTCGAAATATTCAATGATTCTAAGCGTAAAACAGGGGCATGTGCAATTTCAAAAAGAATAGTATTCAGATTATTGTGACATTCACTGATATCTATGACTTTGAGATTCGGGAATCGTTGAAGGAGATCAGAGATGGGGAATTGGGTGGAGGGTGTTGGGTCAACGATGGTCAGCGACTGACGGAGGCGGTTGGTGAGGGAGAGGAACTGTTTGGACATGAGAGAAAGGGACTCGAAGTGGGAGTGGTGGTCGATTCGATTAAGAATTAATTCCCAGCATTGTAATATATTTGTTTAATTATGTGAAAATTTATATTAAAAAAAAGTTGTCTTGTCAAACGCTCTTAGTTTTTTTTAAAAAAAAAATAAACTCTGTCAAACGCCCACCAATTTTTTAAACTGGCAGAAAAAAAAACCAAACCTCTTTCCAGTTTTCTAAAAAAAAAACTGAAAACTGAAAGTTTTGTCAAACAGATCCTAAGTACAGAGTTTTTTTAGGCCAATACAAGTTGTAAAGTGTAACCATTTGTGATATCTAAAGGCTGCCTAACTAGCTAGAAGCGAACATGGAATGGCAGAGATTGCAGTATCCTTCTTGCTTAACGAACAAGCAGTATTACTTCAAGCCGAAAAGAGTCTTCTTGGAGGTGTTCGGGAGGAGGATCCCGATCCACTGCTGTGGCTAGGGTTACAGTAGTGGTGCTGTGACCCTGTCACAGCCGTCCGATCCTTATGGGTGGGAGGGAAGGGTTTGGATCACGCCACATCAGCCACCTTTGTTTCCCCTCATTTACTCTGTCGGCACCAACCACCATTCACACACACACACACACACACACACACTCTCTCTCTCCAGTTCCTTCTGTCGGGATCTCCTTACGCTGGCGACATTCCTGGCGAAGACACAACGACGTCACCGCCACCCATAAGGATCTTCTAGCGACGCATCTACCAACACCGGCGTGCCTTCCATCGACCAGCAGCTCCTCACGCCGTCCACGGCGACACAGCGACGTCACCGCCACCCATAAGGATCTTCCGGCGACGCATCTACCAACACCGACGTGCCTTCCGTCGACTGGGGGCTCCTCACGCCGTCCACGGCGATGCCATTTCCACCGGTCAATATTCCGGCGACGCATCTACCAAGCCTTACGCCGGCGACATTCTCGACGAAGTCTCACGGTACACCGATGACACCTCGTGGACACGGCGACGCCACATCCACCGGTGAATCTTCCGGCGTCTTATCTACCAAGCAGTCAAGCCTTACGCCGGCGAAAGTTCGAGACTCAATCTCACTGTACACCGCGTGCCTTCCATCGACCAGCGGCTCCTCACGCCGTCCAATTTCCGGTGAAGACATGGCGACGCCACATCCACCTTCCGGCGACGTCGCCGACCACTTTCCGGCGAAGACAGGTCTCAACCGCTTGAGACTTCGCCGGCCACTTTCCGGTGACTACATCTGAGTGATTGTTCCACAATCACTCAGATGTAGTCGTAAGAGTGCAAAAAAGAAAAGCCAGAATAGTGGCCTTGGCTTTGTACTTTCTTGATTATTTGCCTTAGTTCTTTTTCTTTATCGGGATCCAGAGTGGATACAACACATTGTCAAAGTGTCACCTTGACATGGTGGAATCTACCATTCAAGTTTATTTATCCAATTATCCCTAATCTTAGTGATTGATTCTGTATTTTATATCCAACAAAATCCATGACAGAATTATATTTCTGGTAAAATCTATGAATTGCTTCCCATTTGTATCGGCATCGTTGTATTCCTTTCTTCATGCGCGTTCCATATATCCATTTCCTGTAGGAGCAGCATCTAAATACTCAATCGATACGTTTTGTTTGAAAGTTTATTTTCTCACTTTTGAAAAACTTTAGTAGTCTTTACTAACTTATCTTATTAGAATCCAGTCAAAAAAATTGGAGAAGGTAGGTTGATAATCCATGCGACTACATCTGAGTGATTGTGGAACAATTCGAGCAAAAGGACATGGTACCTTAGAACCAGATGAAATTATTTCCCCGGGCTAGATCAACTACATGAAGAAGAATTCGCTCAGAGTAACACAAAGGAGCAATAAGCAGGCAATTGACCTATCGTTGATCTCTTAACACATCAATATGATGTTCTATGGATTTTAGGGCATAACGGATAATGACCCTCACCATATGCATATTCAGACACGGATATCCACTATGAAGCAATAAACCCTCCTGAGCGTTCTCATCAAACAATAACTGGTCTCTATATAGCCTCCCAAAAATTAGCCTAGAGGATTTAACAATTGCGAATCTACATTAGACTCAAAGAGACTGCAATTTTGATTTTCATGGGCTTTTTCTTTTCATACTTAGCTAATTGAGCAGTAAGGCATCAATGTATACGTAGAAACGCAAGGTGCAAGCTAATCTCTTTATATAGCGCAGAAAGTGTGCTGCAGATATAACAAGTGAAAACCTGAAGGACTAATTAAAGCATATAGGTCGCACGTACAAACAGGAAAGTAGCAAACGTTAAGTACCAGCAAAATCCAACACATTCAGCAATTTGAATGAACAGAACACATCAAGGCCTCATTTCAACACTAGAAACTGATCAGCAAGTTATAAAACAAAATTAATCTAGCATATTCCAGCAAGTATCGCTTATACTTTACATGTATTGTCTCTTCTTTTGCTTATGGTTAAACTTTGTACTCGGATAATCCTAACAGGCAGGATCGATAATGTAGTTGCAATTTCAATGAAAGTGCACGGTTTAGTATAATAATCTCTTCGAGTGCATGCTTTGACTGGGAATGAAAAGCACTGGGAGAGGGTGGACAAAACTCAACCCAATTCCAAAATCAATATACAGAACTTACACGAAATAGCAGTATTAGGGGGAAGAGAGAAAAGAGACATGTCTTCGCCGGAAAGTGGCCGGCGACGTCGCCGGAAGGTGGATGTGGCGTTGCCGTGTCTTCACCGGAAATTGGACGGTGTGAGGAGCCGCTGGTCCATGGAAGGCACGCGGTGTACAGTGAGATTGAGTCTCGAACTTTCGCCGGCGTAAGGCTTGACTGCTTGGTAGATAAGACGCCGAAAGATTCACCGGTGGATGTGGCGTCGCCGTGTCCACGAGGTGTCGTCGGTGTACCGTGAGACTTCGCCGGGAATGTCGCCGGCGTAAGGCTTGGTAGATGCATCGCCGGAATATTGACCGGTGGATGTGGCGTTGCCGTGGACGGCGTAAGGAGCCGCTGGTCGATGGAAGGCACGTCGGTGTTGGTAGATGCGTCGCCGGAAGATCCTTATGGGTGGCGGTGACGTCGCTGTGTCGCCGTGAGGAACCGCTAGTCGATGGAAGGCACGCCAGTGTTGGTAGATGCGTCGCCGAAAGATCCTTATGAGTGGCGGTGACGTCGCTGTGTCTTCGTCGGGAATGTCGCCGGCGTAAGGAGATCCCGACAGAAGGAACTGGAGAGAGAGAATGTGTGTGTGTGTGAATGGGATCCCGATCCACTGCTGTGGCTAGGGTTACAGCAGTGGTGCTGTGACCCTGTCACAGCCGTCCGATCCTTATGGGTGGGAGGGAAGGGTTTGGATCACACCACGTCACCCACCTTTGTTTCCCCTCATTCCTCCCCTCAATTACTCTGCCGGCCCCAACCACCATTCACACGGATCCCGATCCACTGCTGTGGCTAGGGTTACAGCAGTGGTGCTGTGACCCTGTCACAGCCGTCCGATCCTTATGGGTGGGAGGGAAGGGTCTAGATCATGCCACGTCACCCAACCTTTAATTCCCCTCGTTTACTCTCTCTCCCCTCACTTACTCTGCCGGCACCAACCACCATTCACACTCTCTCTCTCTCCAGTTCCTTCTGCCGGGATCTCCTTACGCCGGCGACCTTCGCGGCGAAGACACAGCGACGTCACCGCCACCCATAAGGATCTTCCGGCGACGCATCTACCAACACCGGCGTGCCTTCCACCAGCGGCTCCTCACGCCGTCCACGGCGACGCCACATCCACCGGTCAATATTCCGGCGACGCATCTACGAAGCCATAAGGATCGGACGGCTGTGACAGGGTCACAGCACCACCGCTGTAACCCTAGCCACAGCAGTGGATCGGGATCTGTGTTAGATATACTAATACCCTATCCACTCCATCTTGCTCCTATTTTTTTTACCCTATCTACTATAATTGAAGAAGGTAAGCTACTAAGCTCTGAATACTCATTTTCTTCAATTGTCGGAGTAGAGCCATGCTTTATTACATTAAAACAAGACATTTTTGGGTGTTTCTGTGTGTGTTTGTGTCTGAGATACTATTTGGTTACTGATAAAGTTTAAGATAATTGAGAATTGGAAATTGAAGAGCAACCCAGCTTAAATTACAATGAACATTTGACATTGAGTTTGAAGGCGTAACTTTGTTTTGATCTTGTCATTTTTCCCTTAATTTTCCTGTAATAGATGGAACACTGGGCTTTTCTGTTTTAAATCTACGTGATAATTGAATAAGGCCAGCTTTGAATGCTTATTTTCTTCAAGGGATTGGAGTACAGCCGCAAGTAAGCTGGTCAGCAACATGTCTCTCCTGAGTAGATTCTTTTACAAGAGACCGCCAGATGGCTTGCTTGAGTTTGTTGACAGAGTTTATGGTAACAAAACCTTTCTTCTCCAATCTTTAATTGCTTACTCCCTCCGTTTCATAATACCTGCCCCCTTTGAGTTTTTACGATTTCTAGGATAGAATCCGAGCATACAAATGTCTAACTGAATGCAAATTGTAACAACAAATAAAATAACTTTCGCAGGACAAGTCAAAGTTGGGCAAGACTATGTATTAAGTCAATGATTACAAGTTTAAGTTTTGTTCTGCAAATTTGCAATTAGTGAATGGGGATTAGAAATTATGAAATGGAAGGAGTAATATGGTTGTGTTCCTTTTGTGTTTGTGCTTATTTGTTGAAGTTGCAAATGCCAATACTTGCTTGTTGGTTGCTATGTGGTGCATTTGCAGTATTTGATTCTTGCTTTTCCACCGAAGTTTTACCAGAGGGAGTATATCAACTTTACTTGAATGAGATCAGTACTGAATTACACGAAGAGTTCCCCGAGTCATCCTTCCTCGCATTCAATTTTCGGGAAGGTGAGAAAAGGAGCCATTTCGCAGAAATTTTGTGCGAATATGATGTTACTGTCATGGATTATCCTCGACAGTATGAGGGTTGTCCCCTCCTACCAATATCTCTAATCCATCATTTCCTTCGTGTTTGTGAGAGTTGGCTTTTGCATGGGAATCAACAGAATGCTATTATGCTACATTGCGAGAGAGGGGGTTGGCCAACTTTGGCATTTCTTTTAGCTAGTTTTTTTATTTTTAGAAAGCTTCATAGTGGAGAGAGGAAGACACTTGAATCCGTTTATCGAGAAGCTCCTAAAGGTTTATTGCAACTGTTGTCACCATTGAACCCGTTTCCGTCTCAGCTTCGTTGCCTCCAATATGTATCGAGAAGAAATATAATCCCCGAGTGGCCTCCCCTTGAACGAGCTATTTCTTTGGATTGCCTCATTCTCCGAGCTATCCCGAAATTCGACAATCAAAATGGTTGCAGGCCTGTCGTCCGTATGTTTGGTAGAAATCTCATTAGCAAGGGTGGGTTGTTGACCCATATGTTATTTTCCTTGCCAAAGAGAGGTAGAAGTCTTCGACACTATCGCCAGGTATTAAGTTTAGTTACCTCATTAATTGTCTTATTTACTTTCTACTTGTGCAAGTGGACTACAATATGAATGTTTTTTTATTGCAGAAGGATAGTGATGTAATTAAGATTGACATTCAATGTTTGGTTCAAGGAGATGTTGTATTGGAGTGTATCCATTTAGACTTGGATCCTGAAAGGGAAGTTATGATGTTTCGTGTAATGTTCAATACTGCATTTATTCGATCAAACATCTTGATGCTCAACTGTGACAACTTGGACATTCTTTGGGATTCAAAGGCGCGATTTCCGAAGGGCTTTCGAGCTGAGGTGAATACTTTGTGATAGTTGAGGCCGAATAGTTGAGGTTGTTATTTTTCGTCAATGTTACGCATTCATCTGACCAAAGTAGAATATTTTCCTAAGTTCAGGTTCTTTTCGGCGACGTTGAGAGCATCTCTCCGCCAAAAGCTCCAACTGCAATCTTAAATGGCGAGGAGAAAGGTGGATTGCCCATTGAAGCTTTTTCAAGGGTTCAAGAACTTTTTAACGGTTCTGAATGGGTTGATGGCGGTGATGATGCTGCTTTATGGTTATTTAAACAGCTATCAGTTTTGAATGATGTGAGAGAACTGTCAATACTGCGAAATAGAGTGACTACACACTCATCACATGTCGATTCAGAAGAGGAAAACAATGCTTCCAGTATCGCTGACAGCCTGGACTTTCAAGACTCTGAAAAGGCTGTTAATGTGAAACTGGATAGTGCATCAGGGGCCAATTTTCTTGATGATCCTTCTTCCCAGGATTCCGCTTCAGACGAAGCACCTGATCTTAAGCATTCTGAGGATCAGCCATTAGTTCCTGACATTGTTGATTTTGCACGTTCTCCTTCTGAAAATGGTGGTCAGCGTCATGTAAATGTTGCTTCAACACCTTCAGATCAAGGACCTGTTGATACTGCTCTCTCACCGGGTGATCAACAACCTTCAGTTTCGAGTAAAAATAGTCCATCTCTACAACAGCCTGATAATGTTTTATCTACAAATGCCCCTCAACCACCCGCAGTTTCTCCACCTCCTCTTCCCCCTCCCCCTCCTCCACTTTCAGCTCTCCCTTTTAATGCTACTAGAGGACATCCTCCACCTCCACCTCCACCTCCACCTCCACCAAATAGTTCTAATAGAGGACCTCCACTGCCTCCACCTGTTCCACCACCTCCACCCTCTTTTAATTCGGCTAAAGAACGTCCACCTCCTCGACCACCACGTCCTCCACGTCCTCCAACCCCTCCTCCACCTCCACCTCCTCCACCTTCAGATTGCTTTGAAAATTTTAATAGTGGATCCCCTCCGCCTCCGCCTCCTGTGCCTTCATCACTTCCTTTCTTCAATCTAGACTCTTCCACCCCTTCTGCTGCCATTACAAGCCGAATCCCTCACCCACCACCTCATCCACCACCGCCTTTACGGCCCAATGCATCTCTAAGTGCCTCTAGAGGAGATTCTCCAAGATCCTCAATTTTGGCTACTACTAGAGGCCCTCCACCCCCGCCTCCCCCTCCTCCTTCCATATCCACCAAGGGACCACCTCCACCTCCACCTCTTCCCCCAATGAAAAGTCGAGCATCTTCCCCAGCACCTCCACCACCGCCACTACCACCATCTATTGGCATAACTGCTAATAAGGCGCCACCTCCTCCTCCTCCACCTCCTTCAGTTCAAAAACCTAGTGTCGCCGCAAGGCCACCACCTCCCCCACCTCCTCCTGGAGCCCCTCGGCAAGGTTCAGTTCCCCCACCTCCCCCTCAAGCACCGAAACCTCCAAGTGCCCCTCCTCCACCTATGCGTCGTGGTTCCTCACCAAGTCCACCTCCAATACCTGGAGCACAGATGCCGCCTCCTCCACCTCCGTCTACTGGAAGGGGAAGATCATCCATTCATGGAAGAAGTCGAGTTGCTGCAGGTTCGATTCCTCCTAAGAAAGCTTCATTAAAGCCCTTGCACTGGGTGAAAGTTACACGAGCAATTCAAGGCAGTTTATGGGCTGACTCTCAGAGACAAGAAAACCAGTCAAGGTATGTGTGTTGGGATTCATTTAAGGTGACTGTTGAGGTAATACGTGCAACTTCATAAACGTTTCCTGTAAGAATGTCGTATGTAGATGTTCTTTCTAGTGATTGTTTTGGCCAAGATAATACTATCTCGGTGGTTGGACATAATATGCCAATATCAATCACGACATTGAACTTGGTGAAAGCTTTTGATGTTTGATTTTGGGGTGCCCTTTCTTCCGTAATTTTGCATGCTTCATTGATTGCCATGTCATGCTGATCTGTGTGCTTGGCTTCTCTGATGTTAGTTTCTAAAATTTGGTTTATGTAAATTCTGATGTCACATGACGAAAGTTCTTGGTAGGGCTCCTGAAATCGATATATCAGAGCTTGAAAGTCTATTCTCAGCAGCTTCTGCCTCAGATGGTGCTGGCAAAGGGGCAGTTCGACGTTGCTCTAAAATCACCAAACCAGAAAAAGTGCAATTGGTAAACACAATTATTCTTATATTTGCATGAGATCATGTTTGGTGATCTGTTTGGACTTACTTAAGCTAGAACAATAATCACGAAGGATATAAGTTTAGATACTTATTGGTAATGTGTTTCATTTTTACATGTCATGATAAAACAAAAAAAAGTGAAACTCATCATTCTGTGGGTGAGGCATCTAAAAAAGGAAAAAGAAAAAATCATTCTGTAGACGCTGGTTTCTTGAGGCCATAAGGCGGGGGCATGTCAGTTACACTTGGTGCGAGTGAACTCTAATCAATGCATGTCCTTATGATTCTCTTGCATCTTCTTTGTAGTGAATGTATCTTATCTGATGACAAACCGAAACTTGATTCAGTTAACTTGTCACAGTCCGAGAAATTGATTCTCGTGATTAGTTGTTGACTGGGTAAAAGTTAAAAAAGTTGTTCATACTTGGTGGTTTATAAATTTTTGAAATGGTAGTAGGTGCTTCACTCAAATTAAAGCTAATACAACAATGAACACCATAGTGGGGATTTTCTTAGATTGAGATAGGAGGGACACTTTTGAGCAACATGCATACAATCCTTAAGAGTACCTCAGCTATACTCAATGTCATATTAAATATACCTACAGACATGAAAAGACACGCATGAACTCATGATCTGCACTCATATGAAGCTTGACGGCAACTATATGTGAAGTCTAACTTTTCAGAAAATTGTGGCTCATATCACTCTTGAATCTGGTACGACAAAGTAGGTTTAGAAATGCTTATCCATCAAGCTGTGTTTGATGGTCATTTTGAGAATGCAACTGAGTGGCTTGACATCGGTTTGAACAACCTGATTCCAACACCACAGGAGCATTAGGTTGCGGTGTTGAAATTGACTCTAGATCGCCAATTGAGCCATCTACTCTGCTTAACCCTAGATCCGGGGGACTAATTATGCGACGAGAAGTTTTGAGGCATCTCATCATACCCTAATTAGGTCTCTACTTGTTTTGTTGATTTTTATTGGAACAAGAACAAACCTTAACTTTACCTAACTATTGGTTGTCTAACATTGCGACTTACTTTCACTGCTCCCAGATTAGTTGTGTTACTCTATTTCTTCATACAGGAAAGGGTGCGTACTTTGTTCCCCATTCCTTTCAAATTTGATTGCTACTTATCGGAATCAATAGTTTTTTTATGAACCAAAGTTTCTTCACTTACAGATTTGAATCATTGTGTTCGTCTATAGATTTAGTACAAATATATTAGTATATTGAAGTTGTCGTAAAACCAAGGTTAAAATTTCAGTAGTGTATCTTTTAATGATGAAAGGATATAAATTTAACAAAATGAATGAGGATCTAGCCCTACAGTGTAAAAATGATCCTAATGGGTTAAATGGTCAAACAATTTTTTCCATTGAAAATACCCTTCTTAAATATAGAAGGCTTAAAAAAACAAGGGTGTTTTTTTACTTTTAAGTGGGTGAGGTTAAACTACTACATTTTTGGCTCAAGTTTTTAATATTTTGTTGCTAAAGAAGTTAAAAATCACTGGTGCATCTTTTAATGACAAAAGAGTATAAATTTAACGGAATGAATGAGGATCTAGCTCCACTGTATAAAAATGATCGCTATGGTTAAATGGTTAAACTATATATATATTTTTTTAATTCAAAGTACCAAAAGGCTTACAAGATTTAAGGGTGTCTTTTACTTTTAAAATGGTGAGGTTAAACTACAATTTTTTTTGGCTAAATTTAAATATTTTGTCGGTAAAGAGGTTAAAAGTTCATTAATGCATCTTTTATTGACAAAATGGTATGAATTTAATCAAAACGGGTGTGAAAATAGCCTCACCGCACAAAAATGATCCCAAAGGTTTAAACAGCTAAACATTTTTCCCTTAAAAGTACTCTTTGTAAGGTTTACAAACATGAAGGGTGTTTTTGACTTTTAAAGGGTGAGGGTAAATAAAACATGTTTTGCTCAAATTTAAAAATTTTGTTGTTGAAGAGGTTAAATGTTCGCTAATGTATCTTATAATGACAAATGAATATGAATCAACCATGACAGGTGTTCATCTAGACCAACCATATAAATATGACACTAAGTCTCTCCTCACTTTCAAAGAAAACTCTATCAAGACTCAACATTAAAACTTGGCTACATCAAAATTGATAAAAAGAATACCTTAATTTTTGCTACTCTTTAGAGGATCGTTTCTATGTTCAAATATTCTCATGTTGTTTTTTTCTATTCCCCTTTTTTTAAGGTGGACCGGCAATTGCACTTCACTAACTTTTGCATATCGTTGCAAAATTTACATTTATCGACGTAGGACCAAGTAAGAATATCCACATGTACGACTATGCCTTCTTTTTTCACATGCTATTACTTTTATCACAAAAATGGTTATGCTCAAGTACAGTGGATCCAATGATGTTTGTGAGCATATTTCGCAAATGAATGAAATGGCTTTTCAACTAAAAGACTTGGACAGAGAAATTTATGAGGGTTTTCTCGTGCACGACTGTAACACCATGGAAATCCCGAAGCGTTAGACAATTATTTGATCGATAACTCAATGACACGAATAACCTCAATTCAATAAACAATCCCAATATATGTCAGAGCTTCTAATATTTATACAATAATTCAATTTCTCAAAAAAAAAAAATTGAAAAGATTAAATTTAGGTACTGGAGAGGGCGAAGTAAACAATAGTTTCCCTCGCAGGGGCTTAACTAAACAAAACATTAAAGTACTCCAACTTCTTCTCCAGGCTATAAATTATCTAAGTAGTCTACTGGTGATTATTACCAGCAGAAGGGACAAATAAGGGTGAGTTTTTGAGAGTTTAGTAAGTCGCTTAAGAACCAACGGAGTGATTACAAAACATTTTACAGTTTCAATTCGATAGTAATATGAGAAAGAGTCCAACTCCATCCATTTGATTAGATACTAAAAAAATTGTTTTTAGATGCAATGTAAACAATCTCATATAACATTGAACATGAGTAATAACAAAGCTACACAGGCAGTGCACCATAACAATGGTAACTACATCTACGTATGTACAATAACTGGTCCATCAAGGTACAAGCATGCATCCCACGCAGTAAACAGATTATCCTTATATCGTCCCTCCAATACAGACCATCCTTATAACGCCTCAATGCACTATCTCATGTCAATGTGCAGAAGAACAATAATCGTTCAATCAACATGTAAATCGATCCTCAACGGGCAAATGATGAGCATCAACATGAATTTCAGTAATTGATTAAGGCTCAATAGTAAGGTCGCAAGGCAATAAAACCATATTGATATCAATTCATAATCCGGAATTCAATGATAGTTGTAAATAAATCGAAGAAACATAAACCAATACAAGTGAATGAATTAAGGGTTCGAATCGAAATCATTATTTCGGTCCGAAGCTACGCCACCTCAACCATAATTTCTCTGCGCTAACCTAAGTTGGTCAAATTAATTATTAGTGTACAATCTACACTATGATATTATAAATTCGATACTAACTCCCTAAACATTGCTCATTCCTCCCCTCAAAAATAATCTGCTCACCGGTGTGATATACAAAAACACTCCCTCACATATATAAAATTATCAAAATACCCCTTCGCGGCCATCACACCAACAAAAATCCCAAAACTAGTTCAAAATACCCTTTTAAGAGACCTAAACTGATTTTTGGACTAAAAAGTCCTTTGAAAATTGTTTCGTTCGAAATTGAGGGCTAAGAGGCCGATTTCGTTAGGGTATGGAAAGTTTACATGCTTTAGCATGGAGTTTCTTTATGTGGTAGGTAGACATTTGAAAAACCATAGTGAAGTTTCTCACCGACGAGGAGCTTATTGTTATCGATTTGTTCATCCACCTTGACATAGCTTATAAAATCGAAATAAGCTTCGGAATTGTCAAAATATCGTCACCCGAAAGTTTGAGGCATATATGTAGCGGTCTTTTCATGTCACTTTGATTTTAGATATTATATATATACCGCCTTCTACTAACACAAAAAAAAAAAAAAAGGCACATGGTTATTTCATATAATAGCATATATTTAATTTTCTTGTGAAATATAGGGTATGTGCACATCAACCAATTGAATTTCATCACATCATATGTCGAAGTTGATATCAGACTAAGACATAACTTCTTTTTTCCACTAGTATGAAGTTGGGATTCAAGATTTCATTATTACATTTAGTATTAACTCTATTCTACGTACCATTTTTATCGTCGAGTAGCCTTTACCGGCTTCGAGCTTAGAGGTTAGGGTGAATTTCCGTGACGTTGCTTTGCAGATCCAAAAAGGCGAGAAGAAAATTAGAATGTAATTTTCATTATACAAAATTAAAATTCATGTTGATGGATATGCATAACATAAGAAACTTCAATCCTGGAAACAGAATTTCCGGTGGCAAACTGTAATGGACACATGGTCACATTGGTGTCATACTCATATGATGAGGAGCAATCATAGCCTTCTCTCGTACTGTACATAAAACAGCTGAAAATTAAGGTCAGCTCGGCTATCCTTGAGGACTGTATACTCTTTTGAAATGGTTTAGAGTTCTCTCGAGAATTTTAGTAAGTCTTGATTTATAATAATAAGAAAAGAAACATGTCCAGATGGCTTAAGCCAACTTGTCCACCGTAGGGTTAATGTTGGTTAATTGGTTGTTTGGCTTAAGCTTATGAAGGGCAATGGCAAAAGTGCTTGTGGTGAGGTTGGAGTTTAAGAAATAATGGAGAATAAAAATGGAAAACAATAAAAAATACAATTTATACGAGCACCGTAAAGTCTCTTGTTTTCTACCAAGAGATTCTGATGATATTTGCCTACACATACAAGGCAAGAGAGGAGACACCCTCCATTGGTATGTAGCCTATAGTCCTACTTAAAAGAAAGAAGGTTCTTCGTATATATATGTGCAATTATTGGTTCATGACAAAACTGTTCCTTGAGGTTTTCACGTATTTACACTTCGCTTCTCATATTTACAACTTTGACAGTGTTTTTTGAGGTTGACAAAATCATTGCAAATAACTCCAAAAGTGAATGGCCGTTTAATTTTGGACGTTAAGTCCACATGTGCGGTGCTAATGCCATTTTGGCATGGGCAAATTTCTCATTTTCCCTAGCTCATCTCTCCTTTCTCTTTGTTCGTCTGCTTTCTCTCTCTCTCTCTCTCTCTACACACATAGTGTGTGTGTGTGTGATGTAGATATTTGTATCTATATCTCTCTCTATATCTACTCACCAATCTCTACTGTTTCAATTATTCCATATAGCCTGGTTAACTAGTTTCTGTTTCTTTATGGTTGAGAAAATTAAATCTTGTTGACTTGCTTGCTGAAATTGCTAGAAAGATTTTTCAAATTTTTTTTTATGTATATGGAAAACCAGAGCTGTGCAATTGAGCTCCTAGTACGTCATTTGACCCGGCTAAAATTCACTCCTAAGTACTTTTTATATCCTATATTTTTCTCTCCCACTCTTTCTGCACTTTATCGCCAATCACCATGACTGCCAAAGAAAAAGTTGCGATCTTAAAGTAGCTGGCTATTGCAATAGGTGACTTCTATCATATCTAATATAGGTGAAGATATCTATGTTTAGCCAGCTCTTCAATTAGTAAATACAATATCTGTTAATGCCATATATCACCATTCGTCAATCTCCATAATCTCCAACGATGTAAACCCTATGGTTTCTTTCTCTTATCTATGGAAATCATAGATCAAAATAACAGAACTGTAGTTTGTAAGTCGTTGGAGTATTTTAACAAAAAATTCTCCTTTTTACAAGATTGATTTTGAGAAAACATTGAAGTTTTGAGTGAAATCATAAAGTGCTTTAGTCCCACGTTGCTTGAAAATGGTAAGGAAATGTTTTCTTACATACTTAAACGTTTGGAAAGTATTTGTCCCACATTGGCCATTGTAAAGAATGTTAAAAAGTATATAAGATGACACTCCTTGGCCTTTTTGTAAGTTGTGTTTGAGTCTAAAACTCGCACGCGCATGGGGGAAGGACAAGTGGGGGACCCCAGAACTTATATGAGACTATAGCAAGACTATTTATACTGCAAAATATAGCTGTTGGGCAACAGTCATATTCTTTATTACTCCCCAACAATCACATTTTCTTTTATTACACAATAGTCATATATTTTTTTTACAGCTTTTTATTTCTGAAATGAATTCGGATTTATTTTTTTGTAACAGATTTCCAACAGCTATTTTTCTTCACCTATAAAAGGAGACCTCTTCCACACTTTTCCAACACAACTCAAGATTTCTTTTTAGCTCTCTTTTCTGATTTCTAAACACTTAGACTTGTGAGGTATCGAGTGAAGCTTCTGCTTCATTCGTTTGTGCAGAATTACAAGTGAAGCAACAGTGAAAGCTGGGTTGTTGTATCCCGGAGGCGACGAGTCAATAACCTTGTTGCACCGGTGGTAGTCCTCCGAAGGGGCGCGAATCGTCTTAAGAGAGCGACCTAGTCCGCACCTCAGCCAGCTGATTTACATTATATTCTTGGAGTTGTTATTGCATGTTTCTTGCAACAATTCCAACATAAGTCAATGAAAGGAAATAGAACTCTGATGGTGAGTGGTTGCAGTTACTTGATCTTAGATTTGGCTTGGATTGGTTGAAGACTATGTGGCGAGCGGATGCCTTATGCTTGGGATTTTGCCTGGAGTCAGTCTTGGTGGTCGAAGGGAAGAGAAAGAAGAGGAAGCTGCTGGGGGTATGGGTCCGTCGCGGGGAAGATGGCGAGGATAGAGAAAAAGAATCATCCACGCAATTTACCTCACGGTCCTCACCGAGAGAGAGAGAGAGAAGAAGAAGAAGAAGAAGAAGAAAAAGAAGGAGGAGGGAAGATGGGTCACGGAAAATGATAAATTTGCCCATGCCAAAATGGCACGTGCACCGCACATGCAAACTTAACGTCTAAAATTGAACGGCTATCTACTTTTGGAGCTGTATGCAATGATTTTGTCAAACTCAAGGAACACTATTGCCAAAGTTGTAAATGCAGGAAGCGAAGTGTAAACACGTTTAAACCTTAAGGGACATTTTTTGTCATTAACCTTGCAATCATATAATTGATGTAGGACATAAACTGTAGGCTTTTTATGTCCGAACCCGGACATAAACTAAATTTGTAAAGCTATTATGTAACAAAATGGGTGTTACGCATTGATATACCAACTTCCAACCCAAATGCAAAATCCTCCATTACGGACCATAGGTAGACAAAAATGGAATGAACACCATAAAGGATTTGGAACCGTTTCATTCAAAAACATCAAGTGTAGACTATGTAATTTTGAGATTGTTCAGAATTTTAGAATACATACTCTTGAAAGTCTTCAGGATCAGAGCATGCAAGATGCAGCTTCCTAGGTTTTCTTCTGAATTCACCCAAGAAAAAGTGAATGAAGTAAGTCATTAATCATGCAACATATTATAAGAGTACTATGATTAGATTTCAAGGAGAAAGTGTCACGAGGTAAGAGAAAAGGTGGGAAGGAAGCAGAGAAAGAGAGATTGAGATAGCTAGGAAGAAGGAAGAGATGAAGAAAAGGGACGATATAGAAGAAAAGAGGGGAAAAAAGCTGAGGGAGAGCACGAGACATGAAGAAGGAAGAGAAGAGCAAAAGAAGACACGAAAAGATGTCCATATCTGTTACTATAGAATTAAAAGTCCAGATTAATTATGATAAGAAGTCCAAATTCAAGGTATCAAAGTTAAGATTCAAGGCATTATAGGTCCCCAAGGTGAACTCAGAGTTAACCACAGAGCTAAGAATTGAAAAATGACATGTGGCAAAATTTCAAAGAGAATGGATCCGGCTCCTATCCCTCATAACAAACAACCTCTTCGGAGGTTAGCAAGACCGGAATAGACAGCTATCTCTGACGATCATATTGTGTATCTAGATGAGACTGACTACAATCTGCGCATAACAATGATTCTACATCCTTAAATAAGCTATTATGAGCAAGCACTTAACTCAATGGCTTGAAGCCATAAAAGATGACTTATCGTCAATGAAAATATATAGAGTTTGGGACTTTATTATTCTTTTGTTTAAGCTGTTATATTTTATTGAGAGCAAAAACCATTTAGATATCTAAAATAGATGTCCAATATCTTTTTGTTGAGGTACTGAACTGTGCAAAGAGTTTCATGTGTATGTTTATCGAGTTCGATATCTCGTGAGTATCTGTTTATCAATATTTGCTATGGTGCTCAATTGTGCTGGCATGAGAGGTTACGTGGTCTTAGTCGAATGAGGTAGTTGTCCTCACAGAGTTAAACTCCAACTATTAGAATGCTAGTGTTCTATAATTAATGTTGACTATGTGCCCTCGATAATACGAGCATTGATATATATATATATATATATATATATATATATATATATATATATATATATATATATATATATATATATGGAGCTGATCCGTTGAGAGCGCTAGCAAAATGGATTAAGTTGCTAGCGCGATCTGGCCGTCCACGAGCGATCTGTGGACGGTCCAGATCTTTTTTTTGCATTTTTTAAGTCCGACCGCTACATTATGTAGCGGACAATTTTTTGCGTTTTTTTTACAATAATATCCTCCGAGTCGTTCCGCTACATAATGTAGCGGACAAGTTGCAGACTTTTTTCTCTTTCTGTCATTAATGTTCTGACATATACGACATAGTCCGTTATGACCGCTACATAATGTAACGGACAAGTAGACACTACATTTTTCTCTCTTTCTCTCTCCTTTCTCATTAATTTTCTGACACATCTCTCTCTTTCTCTCATGTCAATTTCTCACTTTCTCTTGTCCGCTACATAATGTAACAGACAAGTTTTCAGACCTTTTTTCTCTTATTGTCATTAATGTTCTGACATAAATGACAGAGTCCGTTACGTCCGCTACATAATGTAGCGGACAAGTAGACACTACATTTTTCTCTCTTTCTCTCTCCTTTCTCATTAATTTTCTGACACATCTCTCTCTCTCTCACGTCAATTTCTCAGTTTCTCTTGTCCTTTCTCTCTTTCTCTTGTCCTTTCTCTCTCTTCTTTTCTCTCAGATCTTTTTTGTTCTCTCTCATCCTCCTCTCCCATCCTTTCTCTCATCCTCCTCTCCATGCTAACTTCTGTCGACTAGCTCTTAACTGGAGATTACGTGACATAGTTTTTCAAAAGGAAGATTTCCAAACACATTGTCCTTCCAAGTTTTTTAGGTCAACAAGGGACCTGTAGATTGTCCTTCCAAACACATTGTCCTTCCAAGTAGATTGGCTCATTAACAAGGCCAAGAATGCCATTGCCAAGCTGGATGAACTGCCTGAGTGGAACCCAATTGCTGGTGAACCTTCCACTGCACTGGGGCCAAAGCCAGCAGAGTTGCCTCCTTCCTCTTGTGGGTATGAATTTTAGCTACCTAAGCAAATGGGTGAAAACCCAAGTGGTAGTTTTGATGAAGAAATTTCAGAAGCTTAACTCATGCCACTTTCAATTTGTTCATTTTCACTTCCCTTTCCATGGGCATGGCCACCATTTTCACTTCTTCATACTCCCTATCTTCATGGGTTCACAGCAAGAGTCACTACACGACGCCTCCTCCTCTCCAGAAGCCGACCCTCACAGTGTCTCTCCTCTAAACCCAACTCTCCAAAGATTCGGTTTCTCTATCAAAGCAGAGAAAGAAACTGAACCCTCCACTTCTTCTTCATCCTCTGTTGCTGTGGTTGAGGAAGAACAGGAAATTGAGGATAGTGAGAGAAAAGAGAGAGATAGAGGACAATGAGAGAAACAAGAGAGAGATGTCAATAATGAGAGAAAAGAGAGAAATGACAGAGAAAGAGAAAAAAAATAGTGTCGCTAGTCGTCCGCTACATAATGTAGCAGATGGAGTTGAATGGTATTTTTGTCAAAAATTTGTCCGCTATATTATGTAGCGGACGTCAAACATGTCAGAAAATTAATCAGACAAAAGAGAGAGAAAGAGTCAGAAAAAAGTAATGCTTCTGTCCGCTACATAATGTAGCGGATGTAGCGAACGTCAAACATGTCAGAAAATTAATCAGACAAAAGAGAGAGAAAGAGTCAGAAAAAATGTACTACCTTTGTCCGCTACATAATGTAGCGGATAGAGCTGGAGGGTATTTTTGTCAAAAAATTGTCCACTACATAATGTAGCGGACGTACTTAAAAAAACGCAAAAAAAAAGATCTGAACCGTCCATAAATTGCGCGTGGACGGCCAGATCGCGCTAGCAACTTAATCCATTTTGCTAGCGCTCTCAACAGATCAGCTCCCTTATATATATATATATATATATATATATATATATATATATATATAGTTGTAGCATGCGATAATACTTTTCAAAAAACAAATATCACATGTGATGCATGAGAGCAGGCAAACAGAATCCCTCTATGGGTTTTTCTTTCTTAGCATCAAGTCTCTTTTTGGTCTAACGTTTCTAAAAAAAATTGACTCTCAAATGCAACGAATCAACCGAAGTACTTTATAAACGATTACGCCCTGAAACAAAGCGTAAGTACAGAGTTTTTTTAGACCAATACAAGTTGTAAAGTGTAACCATTTGTGATATCTAAAGGCTGCCTAACTAGCTAGAAGCGAACAGGGAATGGCAGAGATTGCAGTATCCTCCTTGCTTAACGAGCAAGCAGTATTACTTCAAGCCGAAAAGAGTCTTCTTGGAGGTGTTCGGGAGGAGGATCCCGATCCACTGCTGTGGCTAGGGTTACAGTAGTGGTGCTGTGACCCTGTCACAGCCGTCCGATCCTTATGGGTGGGAGGGAAGGGTTTGGATCACGCCACGTCAGCCACCTTTGTTTCCCCTCATTTACTCTGTCGGCACCAACCACCATTCACACACACACACACACACACACACTCTCCCTCTCCAGTTCCTTCTGTCGGGATCTCCTTACGCTGGCGACATTCCTGGGAAAGACATAACGACGTCACCGCCACCCATAAGGATCTTCTGGCGACGCATCTACCAACACCGGCGTGCCTTCCATCGACCAGCAGCTCCTCACGCCGTCCACGATGACACAACGACGTCACCGCCACCCATAAGGATCTTCCGGCGACGCATCTACCAACACCGGCGTGCCTTCCGTCGATTAGGGGCTCCTCACGCCGTCCACGGCGATGCCACATCCACCGGTCAATATTCCGGCGACGCATCTACCAAGCCTTACGCCGGCGACATTCCCGGCGAAGTCTCACGGTACACCGATGACACCTCGTGGACACGGCGACGCCACATCCACCGGTGAATCTTCCGGCGTCTTATCTACCAAGCAGTCAAGCCTTACGCCGACGAAAGTTCGAGACTCAATCTCACTGTACACCGCGTGCCTTCCATCGACCAGCGGCTCCTCACGCCGTCCAATTTTCGGTGAAGACATGGCGACGCCACATCCACCTTCCGGCGACGTCGCCGGCCACTTTCCGGCGAAGACAGGTCTCAACCGCTTGAGACTTTGCCGGCCACTTTCCGGCGACTACATCTGCACAATCACTCAGATGTAGTCGTAATAGTGCAAAAAAGAAAAGCCATAATAGTGGCCTTGGCTTTGTACTTTCTTGATTATTTGCCTTAGTTCTTTTTCTTTATCGGGATCCAGAGTGGATACAACACATTGTCAAAGTGTCACCTTGACATGGTGGAATCTACCATTCAAGCTTATTTATCCAATTATCCCTAATCTTAGTGATTGATTGTGTATTTTATATCCAACAAAATCCATGACAGAATTATATTTCTGGTAAAATCTATGAATTGCTTCCCATTTGTATCGGCATCGTTGTATTCCTTTCTTCGTGCGCGTTCCATATATCCATTTCCTGTAGGAGCAGCATCTAAATACTCAATCGATACGTTTTGTTTGAAAGTTTATTTTCTCTCTTTTGAAAAACTTTAGTAGTCTTTACTAACTTATCTTATTAGAATCCAGTCAAAAAATTTGGAGAAGGTAGGTTGATAATCCATGCGACTACATCTGAGTGATTGTGGAACAATTCGAGCAAAAGGACATGGTACCTTAGAACCAGATGAAATTATTTCCCCGGGCTAGATCAACTACATGAAGAAGAATTCGCTCAGAGTAACACAAAGGAGCAATAAGCAGGCAATTGACCTATCGTTGATCTCTTAACACATCAATAGGATGTTCTATGGATTTTAGGGCATAAATGATAAGGACCCTCACCATATGCATATTCAGACACAGATATCCACTATGAAGCAATAAACCCTCCTGAGCGTTCTCATCAAACAATAACTGGTCTCTATATAGCCTCCTAAAAATTTGCTTAGAGGATTTAACAATTGCGAATCTACATTAGGCTCAAAGAGACTGCAGTTTTGATTTTCATGGGCTTTCTCTTTTCATACTTAGCTAATTGAGCAGCAAGGCATCAATGTATACGTAGAAATGCAAGGTGCAAGCTAATCTCTTTATATAGCGCATAAAGTGTGCTGCAGATATAACAAGTGAAAACCTGAAGGACTAATTAAAGCATATAGGTCACACGTACAAACAGGAAAGTAGCAAACGTTAAGTACCAGCAAAATCCAACACATTCAGCAATTTGAATGAACAGAACACATCAAGGCCTCATTTCAACACTAGAAACTGATCAGCAAGTTATAAAACAAAATTAATCTAGCATATTCCAGCAAGTATCACTTATACTTTACATGTATTGTCTCTTCTTTTGCTTATGGTTAAACTTTTTACTCAGATAATCCTAACAGGCAGGATCGATAATGTAGTTGCAATTTCAATGAAAGTGCACGGTTTGGTATAATAATCTCTTCGAGTGCATGCTTTGACTGGGAATGAAAAGCACTGGGAGAGGGTGGACAAAACTCAACGCAATTCCAAAATCAATATATAGAACTTACACGAAATAGCAGTATTAGGGGGAAGAGAGAAAAGAGACATGTCTTCGCCGGAAAGTGGCCGGCGACGTCGCCGAAAGGTGGATGTGGCGTCGCCGTGTCTTCACCGGAAATTGGACGGTGTGAGGAGCCGCTGGTCCATGGAAGGCCGCGGTGTACAGTGAGATTGAGTCTCAAACTTTCGCCGGCGTAAGGCTTGACTGCTTGGTAGATAAGACGCCGGAAGATTCACCGGTGGATGTGGCGTCACCGTGTCCACGAGGTGTCGTCGGTGTACCATGAGACTTCGCCGAGAATGTCGCCGGCGTAAGGCTTGGTAGATGCGTCGCCGGAATATTGACCGGTGGATGTGGCGTCGCCGTGGACGGCGTGAGGAGCCGCTGGTCGATGGAAGGCACGCCGGTGTTGGTAGATGCGTCGCCGGAAGATCCATATGGGTGGCGGTGACGTCGTTGTGTCGCCGTGGATGGCGTGAGGAGCCGCTGGTCGATGGAAGGCACGCCGGTGTTGGTAGATGCGTCGCCGGAAGATCCTTATGGGTGGCGGTGACGTTGATGTGTCGCCGTGAGGAGCCGCTGGTCGATGGAAGGCACGCCAGTGTTGGTAGATGCGTCACCGGAAGATCCTTATGGGTGGCGGTGACGTCGCTGTGTTTTCACCGGGAATGTCGCCGGCGTAAGGAGATCCCGGCAAAAGGAACTGGAGAGAGTGTGTGTGTGTGTGTGTGAATGGTGGTTGGTGCTGGCAGAGTATATGAGGGGAGGCAGAGTAAATGAGGGGAAACAAAAGTGGGTGACGTGGCGTGATCCAAACCCTTCCCTCCCACCCATAAGGATCGGACGGCTGTGATAGGGTCATAACACCACTGCTGTAACCCTAGCCACAGCAGTGGATCAGGATCCGAGGGAGGAAGCCGAGTACATAAGAGCAAAACTACAGCAAATGAGAGCTTTTCTGAGCGTCGCTGATGCAAAGGAAGAGAGTGATCCCCGACTACAGGTATGGATTGAACAAGTGCGAGATGTTGCTTATGACACCGAAGACATCCTTGATGAATTCATTCTCCGACTGGCAAATAATCATCGCGATGGATTCTTCGGGTCTTTGTATAGGATCACTTGGTATGTAAAGAAAATCAAAGCTCACCGTCAGATTGCTTCCAAGATACAAATGATCAGACCAAGAATCGACAATATTTTTCAGAACTATGGTGGTTTTGATCATGCCTCAAGTTCAACCGTCGTCAACAACGCATGGCTTGATCGTCGAGGGGATGCACTTCTATTAGAAGAGGCTGAGCTTGTGGGCATCGAACAGCCAAAGTGTCAACTGATTAGTTGGCTTGTCAACGATGATTCTGGGCTCAAAGTGGTGTCGGTGGCAGGAATGGGAGGGTCAGGGAAGACCACACTGGTAAAGAAAGTATACGAAGATATAAAAGTGAAGAGGCATTTCCAAAGCCATGTCTGGATCACTGTTTCACAGTCATTTAAGATCGAGGAGCTTCTGAAACACGTTATTCAGCAACTCTTTGATGAAGTCAAGCAAGTGGTCCCTCAAGCGGTTGAAACCATGGCTAGCCACAGCATGAAAGAACTCATCAAAGAGTTCCTCCAACAAAGCAGGTATGTGTTTGTTCTAGATGATGTTTGGAGTTTAGATGCATGGATTGCAATGGAAATTGCATTGCCTAATAACAGTCATGGCAGTCGTGTACTGCTGACAACCCGTGACTTTGATATAGCTTCTGCGTGTTGCTTAAAAACTCGTGGCAAAAAATACACAATGAATGCTTTGTCTCCAGAGGAGTCCTGGACTCTATTTTGTAGAAAGGTGTTTCAAGGGACTGATTGCCCTCAACCTCTGTATCCACTCTCCAAATGTATTTTAGAGAAATGTGAGGGCTTGCCGCTTGCAATTGTGGCGATGGGCGGTTTTTTGGCTACAAAAGACAGGAGAGTTGAAGAGTGGGATATGGTTTGGTGAAGTCTTGGTGACGAGCTTGAAAGTAATGACCAATTCAGGTTTATGAAAAGAATACTCTTTCTCGGTTACTTTGACTTGCCTTCCCATCTTAAAGTTTGTTTGTTGTATTTGAGCGTTTTTCCTGAGGATTATGAGATAGAGAAGATGAGGTTGATACGGTTGTGGATTGCAGAAGGATTTGTGCAAGTGCGAGAAGGAAAGACTTTAGAAGAAGTTGCTGAGAACTACCTCAATAATCTTGTCAATCGAAGTTTGGTCCAAGCGGCAGATACAACTGGTGACGGAAAGCTTAGGACTTGTCGCGTCCATGACATCTTGCGCGAGATGATTCTTTCAAAGTCAAGAGAGCAAAGCATTGGTACCATAATCAGTGGGCACGATGCAAAGTGGTGATGCCTAGCAATCCACAATTACGTGGAAAATATACACAAGAGTGAATCCTATAGTCGATTGCGTTCCCTGCTCATATTTGGGATTGTAGATCCGCTTTCTAAGTCATCCATATCTATGTTCTTAAGCAGTCGGCTATTGAAGGTTTTAGATCTGAGAGGTGCTCCGTTAGAGAAAATTCCAAGCTTAGTTTTCACGTTAATTCATTTGAGGTATCTAAGTATGAGGGGAACAAATGTGAGGTTGGTTCCCAAATCGATTAGAAAGCTTCAAAACTTGGAGACATTAGATCTAAAGCATACTTATGTGACAGAATTGCCGGCTGAAATTTTGAGACTTCGTAAATTGCGCCATGTCTTAGTGTACCGCTATGAGATCACTAGCATTCAAAGTCTACGTGGTTCTGGTTTTAAGGCTCCATATAAGATAGGAGATTTGAGACTTCATAAATTGCGCCATGTCTTAGTGTACCGCTATGACGCCGCGGGCATTCGTGTTAAAATTCAAAGTCTACGTGGTTTTAAGGCTCCATATAAGATAGGAGATTTGATCTCCCTACAAAAGCTATGTTACATAGAGGCGGGTGAGATCAAGGGGAGCGGTGGCAGTTGTAACATTGTGACAGAGATAGGGAAGCTGACCCAACTCAGGAGGCTAGGCATTACCAAGTTAAGACGCAAAGATGGAACGGCTTTCTGCTCCTCCATTGAGAAATTAACCAACCTCAGATCATTGGTTGTTGCTTCTGTCGCAGAGCATGAGATTCTTGATTTGCAGTCCCTTTCATTGGCTCCTCAGTTTCTTCGAACGCTAGAACTAGGGGGACGTTTAGAGAAGTTGCCGAAGTGGATACCTTCTCTTCACAGCCTGGTCAAAATACGCTTATACCACAGCCAACTAGGGGATGATTCACTGCAGTCGCTTGAAGCTTTGCCCAATCTTGAAATAATTATCCTCGTTCAAGCGTACGAGGGGGAGAGCTTGACTTTTAAGGCCGGAGGGTTTCTCAGACTCAAGGTATTAGGGCTTATTGAATTGAAACGATTGAGATCGGTGACAGTGGAGGATGGAGCGATGCCTCATCTTGAAAAATTACATATTCAGGGCTGTAAATTGGTGGACGAGTTGCCCTCAGGCCTCCAACATCTAACCAACTTGCAATTTCTTGGGTTCGTTGACATGCCAGATAAATTGACTACGCCTCTACAAGGTCAGGGTAACCCGAATTATGCTCTGTAAACCGATTGGACAATATCTATAGATGGTCTACCGATTGGACAATATCTATAGAAAGAGGAGCTTCACTAGCTGAATTATGCTCTGTAAACGGCATAATTCAGCTAGTGAAGGACGCAAAGGACGCAGGCAGCATATATCGGCTTCGTTGCAAGTTCTAAGCATCTTCACACAACCCGCATGGTAGCCAAATTTTTCCTTGTTTCAGACATTAGTTTCTAGATGATATATTTAATGGTTTTGTAAATTGTAATTAGTAGTCTTTCTTCTTTCTTAGGTGTGTTTAATAACGCAGCTAAGCACGCAAATCTTAAAGTTTTCAATATTTTTCAATTAAGTGTGTTTGATAATGCTAAACCTTATATCACTTAAAAAATTAATTCTTACAAAAAATAGACTAAAATTTTAAGTCATGGTAAGGGTGTGTTTGATAACGCAATTAAGCACTTAAAACTTAAAGTTTTTAATGATTTTCAATTAAGTGCGTTTGATAACGTTAAACTTCGTATCACTTAAAAAATTAATTCCTACAAAAAATAGACTAAAATTTTAAGTCAGGGTGGACTTACTTAATGGTTATCACTTAATTTTAAGTGAGATGGTTAAAAATTATCTAACATATTTCTACATAAAAAAAATAAAAAAAAATTACCACTACGATGCCTCCTCAGTTAATTTGCTGGTAAAACCTCCACCACATTACAACCTCCACCACAGCTATTATTACATTTTGTTATCACCAACACAATTATCATGATCTAGTCATTATCACCACCACCACGACAAGGACACTGCCACCTCCACCATACAGTTGATATCGTTACCACGTCCGTTTTCGTCAAAATCATCTAAATATCCACCACACTACAACCACTGCCATGACCGTCATGTTGCCGCCCGCCTATCGTTATTAGCATAATTATCAACACCACGTTTTCATGCACCATTATCGCCATCATTAACACCGTTTCGCCGCCATCGCCTCCAGTATTACTCCATCGTCACTGTCATCACCACCAACACGATTTTAACCCCCCCTAAAAAGTTATAAAATACAGAACAAATGCATAATTTTGGTAAAATTAATAAATTTGTAAATAATTTTTTTTTCAGACATCTGCTTTTAATTTACCGAACATGTTAACTTATTTTTTAGTAAAAGTTCAGTCGCTTAAAATTTTCAGTTTTACGAATTCAGCGCTTAAATTTTTCAGCACTTAAATTTTAGTTTTATCAAACAGCATGCTGATCACTTAATTCTAAGTGAGATGGTTAAAAGTTACTTAACACATTTTTACATAAAATTTTAATTACCACCACGATGTCACCTCAATTAATTTGTTGGCAACACCGCCTCCACCACAATACAACCACCATCACAACCATTATTTTCTTTTACTACCACGACTATAATTACAATGACCTAGCTACTATCACCACCACTACCGACACCGCCATCTCCACCATATCGTCGTTGTTGTCACTATGTCAATTTCTGCAAAAACCATCTAAAGATCCGTTACACTACAACCACTGCCTTGACCACATGTTGCCGCTTATCGCTATCATCACAATTACCAACACCACGTCTTCACGCACCATTATTGCCACCATTACCACCTTTTTGCTGCCGCCGCCACCACCACCACTACTCCTCCATCGTCACTGCCACCAACACAATTTTAGCCCCTCCAAAAAAGTTATTAAGTACATAAATAAATGCATAATTTTGGTAAAATGGATAAACTTGTAAATAAATAATTTTTAGACATCTGTTTTTGGTTTACCAAACATGTTAACTTATTTTTCATTCAGTCGCTTAAAGTTTTTCAGTTTTACGAATTCAGTACTTAACTTTTTCAGCACTTAAATTTCAGTTTTATCAAACAACCCCAGTGTTTCACATGTTATAATTTTGGATCCGCAAGAAAAAAAATAACGGAAGCGAAACAAAGCGCGTTGTCTTTGTCTTGAAAATGAAAACTAAGAAGAAGTTTTATTTTTTTTTTTCTTCAGAAATACAGGCACATTAGGGGTGGCTGTGTGGGTTGGATTTGGGTATAAGTTAAATAGGTTTGGGTATAAAGAGGTCATTGCTCATTTTACCCATTTATTAATGGTGGATTATCACATTAAATGGGTTGGCTTCACCCGTTAATCCAATAGTGACCCATGAATGTTTCTTGGAAAAAATTTGGCTGCTACCCCGGCTAAAGGAATCTTCCTTCTATCTCCTATATAGCGGCAATCAATCAAGTAACGACCCGGTCCACGACCCCACCACAGGGCATTGCCTCCCTCAAAAGGGCTAGCCAAGTAGGTACTTATGAGTTCATAGGCAGGGTCTTATAAGGCCAATCGCAAACTCTCCCACAATCGATGTGAGATATTACAATCTCCCCACCTTATTCCTTAGCGTCCTCGCTAAGGCTCGATCACACATAGCCCATAATCTTCCTCTCTAGCCAATGTGGGATATACCCAGCTCACCCTTCATTGCCCCAACCATCCTCTTGATGTGGGATATACCCGGGCTTACTTTCGTTTCCCCCAACCATCGGCAACCCGACTGGATACCCCAGCCCGAGCTTTCGAGAGTCGGCTCTGATACCATCAGTAACGACCCGGTCCACGGCCCCACCACAGGGCATTGCCTCCCTCAAAAGGGCTAGCCAAGTAGGTACTTATGAGTTCCTTGGCAAGGTCTTATAAGGGTCATCTCATACTATTCCACATCCGATGTGGGATATTACAATCTCCCCTCCTTATTCCTTAGCGTCCTCGTTAAGGCTTGAAAGAGCACTGCATCGTATGCGTGAAGAAAACAATAGAATGAGAGTTTGTCAAAGTAGGCATAACCTACGTTGTATGGCACAACCTACGTCGTATGGCACGTGAAAACTATGCAGATGGCCACAACAATGAAGCATGTTTATATTGAAACATGAGCTTTGAACCTGAATCAGTTTCTGATGCTCCAATGTCTGATGAAGATGACTAAAAATGGTTAGTGTTGAGGCTGACCGGTTTATCATGTCAACCATGCTGCTTCTTTGTAAGATATATTAGTAAAATTTCTATGTTGTATTTCCTTATGTTCAGATGAAGATGGCTACAAATGATTAGTGGTCAACAATGCACGTCATTAATATGAACATGGCTGAGTACACTAGACCATCTAGATGGTCACAAATTGCAGTGAGCATATATTTTTTTTAGTGTCGAAATCCTAATTTAATCGCTAAAATTAGGATTTCGACAGTGAGCCTATATACTAGTCATAAGCTTTTTTAGCCGTTGTAGTGCAAGACCTCTAAACCCATGTCCATTTTTACTTTCTCAAACTGCTTGGTTGTGGAAAGTTGATAAGGCTCTAAGCCTCTAAAGTTTTCAAGAAAAACGGTTATGTTGAAAACGTGTTTAAGAACCATGATTTAAAATTTCAAGTTAAATCGTCCTTCCTAAAAAATGCCTTTCTTGAAAAGCGATTTATACTATTTGACCTTTGTTTTCATTTCAACAAAGAAGTTGTGGTTGTAAACAACGACTTAAAGCGAAAAAGCCTTTCATAAAAAACATTTCAGTCGAATTCTAAAACTGACGTGAACAAAAAACGTGGTTGCAAACCACGACTTGAGGGAAAACGTGTTTCCCAATATATGTTTTCTTATAAATCGTGGTTCAACACCACGATTTATGAGAAAACGTGGTTCAACACCACGATTTATGAGAAAACGTGGTTCAAAACCACGATTTATAATAAAATGTGGTTCAAAACTACGATTTATAACAAAACGTGGTTCAAAACGACGATTTATAGGAAAACGTGTTTCGGAATAACGATTTACATTTTACTATTGCAACAGAAAACGTGTTTCGTAACCACGTTTTCTGGGCTTCGACGTGTGAAAACATGCCCTTAGAATAGATAGGCCATAATGTCAATACACTATCGACCACTTCTTACTTCCATAGAAGCCATATTCCACCTCATCCTCCACTCTAAAGCTACTATCCAACCTAAGTCTATTTATAGTGCGGTACTAGAAGAATCCAAATCTGTAAACTATGCTCCTTTACTCCTTTACTAAAGTTTTAGTCTTAACACGAGGCCTACGATCATGAACAAAGTGCTTTGCACTGACCCGTCCTCGAGGCAGAAGGCTTTGCTCTAACCGAAGCGTAGAAAAGCAAACCCATTTTTTACTAAAAGGAAGGTTTTGGTTCTTTCTTATACCCGGAAGTAGGATCTATGTTGAAAACATGAGCAAGGAGCCCTTAGACACATCATCGCTTCTTTACATAGCACAGCATCACATTATGTTTTCAATATGAAATAAACTTATAAACATTATATACTAAATAAGATAGTGTCACTAAAGGTCTCCAATATTTTCTTGGATAGGTTTCTTATTTTAAGATAAAGTAATTTCTATATTAATAAGCCTTATTCAATATATAAATTAATTATAATCATTCTAAAATTCAATGTACCTAATCAATATACTAATCTATTAAGACTTTATTTTGACAATTATGTCCTAGAATAATGTTCTCTAACGATGAAAATTAAAATTCATAGACCAAAAAAAAAAAAATAACTTATGAGATTTAGAACAAAAACGTGAAATGAATATATATATATATATATATATATATATATATGTGTGTGTGTGTGTGTGTGTGTGTGGGAGCTAATCCGTTGAGAGCGCTAGCAAAATGGATTAAGTTACTAGCGCGATCTGGCCGTCCATGAGCGATCTGTGGACGGTCCAGATATTTTTTTTTGCGTTTTTTTTAAGTCCGACCGCTACATTATGTAGCGGACTATTTTTTCATTTTTTTTACAATAATACCCTCCAAGTCTGTCCGCTACATAATGTAGCGGACAAGTTTTCAGACCTTTTTTCTCTTTCTGTCATTAATGTTCTGACAGAAATGACAGAGTCCGTTACATCCGCTACATAATGTAGCGGACAAGTAGACACTATATTTTTCTCTCTTTCTCTCTCCTTTCTCATTAATTTTCTGACACATCTCTCTCTCTCTCACGTCAATTTCTCAGTTTCTCTTGTCCTTTCTCTCTTTCTCTTGTCATTTCTCTCTTTCTCTCTCTTCTTTTCTCTCAGATCTTTTTTGTTCTCTCTCATCCTCCTCTCCCATCCTTTCTCTCATCCTCCTCTCCATGCTAACTTATGTCGACTAGCTCTTAACTGGAGATTACGTGACATAGTTTTTCAAAAGGAAGATTTCCAAACACATTGTCCTTCCAAGTTTTTCAGGTCAACAAGGGACCTGTAGATTGTCCTTCCAAACACATTGTCCTTCCAAGTTTTTCAGGTCAACAAGGGACCTGTAGATTGTCGTTCCAAACACATTGTCCTTCCAAGTAGATTGGCTCATTAACAAGGCCAAGAATGCCATTGCCAAGCTGGATGAACTGCCTGAGTGGAACCCAATTGCTGGTGAACCTTCCACTGCACTGGGGCCAAAGCCAACAGAGTTGCCTCCTTCCTCTTGTGGGTATGAATTTCAGCTACCTAAGCAAATGGGTGAAAACCCAAGTGGTAGTTTTGATGAAGAAATTTCAGAAGCTTAACTCATGCCACTTTCAATTTGTTCATTTTCACTTCCCTTTCCATGGGCGTGGCCACCATTTTCACTTCTTCATACTCCCTATCTTCATGGGTTCACAGCAAGAGTCACTACACAACGCCTCCTCCTCTCCACAAACCAACCCTCACAGTGTCTCTCCTCTAAACCCAACTCCCAAAGATTCGGTTTCTCTATCAAAGCAAAGAAAGAAACTGAACCCTCCACTTCTTCTTCATCCTCTGTTGCTGTGGTTGAGGAAGAACAGGAAATTGAGGACAGTGAGAGAAAAGAGAGAGAGAGAGGACAGTGAGAGAAACGAGAGAGAGAGATGTCAATAATGAGAGAAATGACAGAGAAAGAGAAAAAAAATAGTGTCGCTACTCGTCCGCTACATAATGTAGCGGATGGAGTTGAATGGTATTTTTGTCAAAAATTCGTCCGCTATATTATGTAGCGGACGTCAAACATGTCAGAAACTTAATCAGACAAAAGAGAGAGAAAGAGTCAGAAAAAAGTACTGCCTCTGTCCGCTACATAATGTAGCGGATGTAGCGAACGTCAAACATGTCAGAAAATTAATCAGACAAAAGAGAGAGAAAGAGTCAGAAAAAATGTACTGCCTCTGTCCGCTACATAATGTAGCGGATAGAGCTGGAGGGTATTTTTGTCAAAAATTGTCCGCTACATAATGTAACGGACGTACTTAAACAAACGCAAAAAAAAAGATCTGAACCGTCCACAGATCACGCGTGGACGGCCAGATCGCGCTAGCAACTTAATCCATTTTGCTAGCGCTCTCAACGGATCAGCTCCCTATATATATATATATATATATTAGACAAAGCGTTGTGCATTGTGGAGGCAACACATGCGCTTTTCTTAGTGTTCTTTTTTCCTTTTTATCCCTTTTAATTTTGCGGCACGTAATCATTTTTGTTTTGATGTTCCTTTTCATTTTATTATAAACTATTTGTGACACAGAGAATTTTTAGTACATTCTCCATGTGTCACGTAAGCGACCACTTTGGCTGTGACAGTCTCCCAGCTCAACTAGGCTCTTTAAGCAAATAAGTATTCAATTTTTCTTTATGATTATTAGCTACAGGGAGCGACAACAGCATATTTGTAGAACGTTGAGGCATGATTGTCATGGCTGCCAAAAAACCTCATAAATGTCTATTGGTGTTGGTCATCTATATCCTCTACGACTCTTATCATTCTTTTCTTCCACGTTCATCATCACCTATAGGGTGAGAGACAGAGACAACATGTTTGTAGGACATTGAGGAATGATGGTTCAAGGTAGGTCAACCCCTATTTATCTCCCCAGTGGTAGACATATTTTAGCGGTATACAACATTTATCTCAAGCAATCGCACATGGACCGACCTGCACTCTAAAGTTGCTACAGTTGTATGTCAACATGTCTTTATTAGAACGAAGGAGGAAGTGCAAAGATGCTAGAGCACATCATCATATTGTTCTTAAGGATAAGAGACGTGGACTAGAAAAAACTTTAGAAGAACATAAAGCTCAAGTTGCTAACTGCCGACAACTGTAATGTTCAAAGAGGTAGCGCCTGGATGATCCAATTTTGGCCGTTATAGGTATAGTTTCATTAACTGAAAAATAGTCTCCAAAGAGGCTGCATCAAGTGAAAACTGAAAAACATGAACCAATTCAGGCAGCTACGTGGTAGGTTTTATTGACTGATGCTGAACTTGCCAGTAGAAGACCTCCATGCCCTTCAAAGAGGTTGCCTAGTCAAGTTGAAACATATGAATATCAAAATCGCGAAGCTTTAGATACAAATTTAATCAATGTTGAAATAAGTTAGTACTAATTCGCCAGATATATATATATATATATATATATACACACACACACACACACACACACACACACTTTGGTCTTGCTTGAAATATTGTAAATTATAAGCTCAACACTGGTGTTGTCAAACAGTCGTTGACGCTTCAACTATTTTTGGGAAAAAGATACGTTTGACTGACAACACATATCTCAACCAATGGGATACTAACTAGCCTAGACTATAAACTTAAAGACGTGCCATCTATGGGCACGTCTTTATTAGAAGAAAGGAAAAAATGCAAAGATGTAAGAACATTGCATTGAGATAAGAGACATACATGTATACTAGAAAAGACTTTAAAAGAACATGGATCTCAAGTTGCTAACAACCGACTACAATACTGTTCAAAGAAGCCACCACAAATGGTAACTGAAGAACATGATCTAACTTTTACAGCTGCAGGTGTAGTTTCATTGACTGAAAAATATTGTTCAAAGAGGCCGCATCAATTCAAAAATGTACGACATGATCCAATTATGGCAGCTATAGGTATACTTTCATTAACTGATGAAGGCAATAATCATAATTATATATACTACAACTTGCCACAGATGGAAACTGAAGAACATGATCTAACTGTGGAAGCTGCAGGTGTATTTCATTAACGAAAAATATTTTCTTGAAATCTGAAAAGAGACGCACTAACCATAGCAAAATCATGCTACACGGCCAAGAACAGAAACATGAAATCAAGAGGATAGAACATTGTGGAGAACCAGTGGTACTCTGAGAAGGAGAGAAAGAAAGAATCACAGACAATGAACACCTTCCCATAGGAGAGAAACACACACGCTGACATCACTAAGTAAGCACACTAAGTGCCCATATTTGAGGAGCCACGCAAGCACCCCTTTGCCCATAGAAGCCATGCTTTGCAACCACGAGTATTGTTGAAGTGAAAACCAAGCTTCAATTGAAATTGCACAACGCATTTATGAGAAATCATTGTTAAAAAAAGCGATTTCCATGGAAGCCGTGGTTTTCAGCCACAATTTTAATTGAAGTAAAAACCAAGATTCAAATGAAATTGCACAACGTTTTTAACAGAAATCGTCGTGGTTTCCAACGACGATTTTTGTTGAAGTGAAACACGTTTGGAACGAAAAACGTGTTCACTGGACACGAAACACGTTTTCTGTTCATTCAACCAGCAACAGTAAAATGTAAATCGTTATGAGAAAACGTGGTTCAAAACCACGATTTATCATAAAATGTGGTTCAAAACCACGTTTTCTCGTAAATCGTGATTTTGAACCACGTTTTCTTCAGAAAATATATTGGAAAACACGTTTTCCCTCATGTCGTGGTTTGCAACCACGTTTTGGTTCAAGTCAGTTTTACAATTCAACTGAAATATTTTTTATGAAAGGCTTTTTCGCTTTAAGTCGTTGTTTACAACCACAACTTCTTTGTTGAAATGAAAACAAAGACAACTGCATCACAATATGTGCATATTTTGTATGGTGGTCTGAATCCCTTTGGCTTGTTTACATAACCTGCATGTGCATGGCTCAAGAAAGTTGATTAAGTTTCATTATCTTCATAGCATGATTGGACACCAATAGAAAGATTTGTGAGGAAAACAAATTATCATTGCCACAAGGTTTTTGCAAGCATCCCGAACCAATCCCCTTAATAGCTCATTAAAAAACCAAAGAGAAAAAGAAAAAGATGCATTACCTAATTTGACAACACCAATACGATTAGGTATTGATGAGTCACTAACAATAGTTATGTTAGCCTTTGTTTTAAACCAACATAATGGAAGCATCATAATCAACACAATTTAATAGGTTCATATAAAACTCTCAAACTAATGTGGATCATCCATGGAAAGGAGATTCATATATTTATTACTTGCTTGAATTATACCATCATGTCTATCTGCACGAACTTCCGTCGTTGATTTAGCATACCTTTGGTTTATGTGCATTTATTGTAACTCAAAGGATGATAGTTTCCTAAATATTGTAAGAGTCTAATCAAGTCGAAAGCATGTAACTTGAATTAAAAAATTGAAGTGAATGGACAAAAACACTACATGTATATCTCTTATGCTTTAGAACGGTATAACAATGTCTTCTTGCATCTTTAGACTTCCACCTTTGTTCTAACAAAGAAATGTCTTCCATAAAAACTGAATTGAACAGATGAAAACACTTTTTGTATGTGTCTCATGCTTAAGAACATTATAATGATGTTTTCTTGCATCTTTAGACTTCCATCTTTGTTTTAATAAACAAATGTCAACATACACATGTTGCCAATGACTAATATAAGCTGGTCCATATGCTATTGACTGACATACATTTGCATATAACTTGAACATATTCATTTCCCATGAATGGTAGAAGCATCTACCTCTGTTTTTTAACATATACATCCGGGGCATTACAACCAATAACTAACAAATGGATATTCTCAATATGGAAGTACATAGCTAGAATTATGATTATTGCCTTCATCAGTCAATGAAAGTATACATGTGTTGTACATTTTCCACTTGATGCTTCCTCTTTGTATTTTCAACAAAATTATCTACTGTCATTCAGATTTTAAGAAGTGCAATTTTTGTCATTATGCTTTTTCCTATTCTCTTTGTTTTTGGGTTTAAAGAATGTGAATTCTTCGCACTTTTGGTGCATTGGGTGTAAGTCATGTTTTAGGTATATGCGGCACTGAGGGATTCTACACGAAGAAAGAATGTAGATGGTGCAGGTGGGGTGATGAAATGCAGGCTACTAATGACCTTTTCTATAGGACTTCTCTTATAATGTTTATGCTACTTGAAGGAAAATCGTGGTTAGAAACCACGACTTCATTTGAAATCGTGTTACAAAACAACGACTTCCATTAAAATCGTGGTTAAGAACCACGTTTTCAAATGAAAACGTGTTCCTCAAACACGATTTATTCACACTTGGTTTGATATAAAGTCGTGATTAGTAACCACGACTTCATCGGAAAGCGCATTTAGAAACCACGATTTTGATTAAAGCGTAATTTATATTATTCAACTTTTGTCGTGCCAAAGGTCTTTATTTATTCGGAAGACGCCTTTTAAAAATGCGATTTTTAATTTCCTAACAGAATATATTTTTCTTTCCAATTTTCTCTTTCAATTTTGTTTAAATTAGACAAATAAAATGGGAAACATATATAGAAAATGAAAACGCCTTTGCAAACCACGTTTTCTATGAGAAGGCGCGGTTTTGAACCACGATTTCCCAAAAGGTGGTATATGGGTAAATAAGTTTGAAAATGGAGTAAATAGGTTATTAAGTTTTAAATTAATATTATTTAGGGCAAAAACTCGAAGAAGAACCTTTCCATTTCGGGAAAGGGTGAAAAGAATACAGAAAGAAGAACAAGAAGCAGAACAAAAAACAGAGCAAGAAGCAAAAACAGATAGAGAGAGAGAGAATTGGAGTGTTCTTTTTCAAGGTAATCTGCTTCTCTCCCTTGTAAATTCTAGGGCTTAATTGCTTGGTTTTATTGTGTGTTCATAGGGTGCGTTAAGCGTGATTGGCGTGAGTGAGGTGAGTTTGTGGACAACTTGTTAAGCTGTTCGAGCATGGGGAAAAGCCAGGGGAAAGAAACAAGGGAAGCCGCAGCATATCAGCTCCTGTATGGGGAACAGAGGTGTGTCGTGGTGACTGTGAATGGACCGTGTGTGTTGGGTGTGCAAGAGCGGGTGTGAAGAACGCAAAGTGTGTGTGTTTCAGTGAGTGTTGTGTGTTTCTTTGTGTGTGTCGTGTGTGAGGGTGCCAAGGATAAGTGGTTTTGTGAGTATGTTGGTGGAACCTTATATATATTAAGCTCACATATGGGTGGAATTGGGGGTTTTTCAGTGTGTTGGGAGGTGTATGAGTGTGTTTCAATGTGTGCCGTAAGGGTGCGTGAGTGTGTGTTCTTGATCCGTGGGTGTTCATGTGTGTGTAATGGTGGATGTATATATGTTTTATTGTGTGGATGGTGGGTTAGGATGAATTTAGGTTAGGTATAGATGTTAGAAAGTGGTTAAGTGTGTGTTTGGGAATTGTGTGCATGTATAATGGATCATGGCAGCTGGAGGAAGAAGAGAAGTAGGTGTAGAAAGCATGAATCAGTGTGTTTAATCTGAATAGTGTTTGTTTTTGTCGCTAAAGATGAAAATTTATTTAGCCAGATTTCTCCACGAATTTTTATAAATAGTTAGAGCCAAAATTAGAGAAAGTTCAAAACTGTAACCCCCAATATTTTTACGAGACGTACGCTCTGGAATTTTTTGAGAAGTTTTGGTATCCGCAAAGAGCACTAATTTGGGGTACCGATTAAAGAAATTTATCGAATTATTTAGCTTAGGATACCAAACTATTTTGATCTGAAAATTTTAGGAAAATCTTATTTTACTGACATGTTTCATATTATAAAATTTTGGGCCATTCTGAGTCCAATAGGTATTTTTCGCGAAACTTGCCTTTTAGCGCTCGGTTCGGATACCGGTTCGGGATTTTCGGACGAAAATTTTCTAAAATACTTTTTAGTACAGAAATGACATCAGGATGTTTAAAATAGCATTTTGAGATATTTTGGGATTTTTCCGGTGCCCGAAACCTATGGGGGTATTTTGGTAATTTGTCACCCCGAGGGGTATTTTGGTAATTTTACAAGAAAAAGGTATTTTTGTGTAAATTGACATACAGTAAGGTTATTTGGGTGATTCTACTTACGGGAAGACCGTTTGGGTGATTTATGTCCGAGAGGAAAATTTTGGTAATTTTACACCTAAGGGCATTTTGAATAATTTTACATACGTGGTGAAGAGGGTTCATTTTGGGAGTATGCATGAGTCTGTATTAAGTTATAATATTTTGGTATAGTCTGTGTTCTAACGATTCGATTATTCCGTTTAGGTTAAAGTTAAAGACTTCCGGTTAGATAATTTAGCCGCAGATCCAAGTAAGGAATTATATCTGAATCCTTGGTAAGGACTTTCGTCCGAACCCTTATTTCGATAACTCGTTCTCGTAATTACTCCTTGATTAATTATGAATAATGTCGAACTCCGAAGTAGGAATTGACATCAGTATGTTATTGCCCAGAAAACCCCAATATTGAACCTGAATCGGTTATTTGGAAATCTTGTGATGCTCACATGTTATTGCACACTGAGCAAATTCGGCGATTGTATATTATTCTAATTTGTCATCGCTATTCGTTTGGGCTCTATTATTTTAATACAAGTTGCATTACTTGCCTTGAAAACCTTTTGTTGAGCCATAAAACGTTTATCGAAACTCTTATCAATGCTCATTAACTATTATCCATCGAGCAATGAATAACATGTTGCATTATCGAATTGTTGTCATTCTGCATATTGACATGAGAATTTGCATTGGTGTGTTTGGTGGGAGATGGTATATATATCGGATGATATTGGTGTGGGCTAGTATCTTGACAGACTAGCCGGCATATTGGTGTGGACTAATGCCTTAATGGACTAGCTGGTGTATTGGTGTGGGCTAGTGCCTTGACGGACTAGCCGGCATATTGGTGTGGGCTAGTGCCTTAACGGACTAGCCGGTGTATTGGTGTAGGCTAGTGCTTTGACGGACTAATGGGCATATTGGTGTGGGCTAATGCCTTAATGGACTAGCCGGTGTATTGGTGTGGGCTAGTGCCTTGATGGACTAGTCGGTGTATTGGTGTGGGCTAGTGCATTGACGGACTAGTTGGTGCATTGGTGTGGGCTAGTACCTTGACGGACTAGCCGGTGTATCTGTGATTCTCTGCATCGTATCTAAAATCTTTTTGATATCTGGTCGAACTAGTTATGATTCTTTTGAAACTCTTGAAAAATTATCATTGAATTGCATCTGCGAATTATTTCGTAATTTTTGTGTACTGAAGGACTTGGTGTGTATTGGTGTGGGAAGAAATGATTGGAAAATATATATGAATGATTTGTGCTTGTATTGAAATCCCTTGAGAAATTTTCGTGGTACTTTGGAAATCATTGAGCTCTTCAAGTCGGTTGAGGTATTTCGAAAATCATCGTCAGTTGGATTCTTTGGAGTCATTTGGTAATTCTTTTTGTAGTTCTTGTACGACCTTAGAGAGCTCTCAAAAGCTCACCCTTCGCTTGACTCCCTTCTGCAGGTGACGACCAACTGTCGCATATTTAAGAATGGGTTAGAGTTTGTGCGAGATTCCGACGAGCCCATCACTACTTGGTAATATGACCCCTGCGCGGGTCTGTACTATCGATTCATCATATCGATCTCCAGTTATTGAGAACCTAGGTTTTAGTAGTTAAGTTTGAGCAGTTATTGTAATCTTGTATCTTAAGGAATTTGGATTGATGTTGATCAGATGCTTTAAAGTATGTGGTAGGAACATGATCTGACAGGTTTGATATGATCCATTGGTTAACGACCCGGGAGTTCAAGGCGGCGGAGCTCCGGATTTCCGGGGCTGTTATAATGAAGGCTAAAGTAGAAGGGTATTTACTCATGGTTCCAAGACCATGGTAATCTCAACACCAACATGATGAACCACGCCCAGCTCTCTTGCCACCATGAAGAAGTACACGCTATTGTCGTGCCACCACGAAGAACCATGCCTCGCTAGGTAACCACCATGGCCACCACTAACTAGCTTCGATCTTATTTCCTCTGGCCCAACTGACCCACACAGCCACCACAAAACTATCTCAAAATCGCCACCCACAATCATCAATTGTCACCCTCATCAGTCGCCACCTTCAATCACCTCAAAACTGCAGCACCACCATGTATCAGCAACCACCACCCACAACAGCCCCCTCAATCACCATAACATCACCCTTATCGTTAAGGCCCACAACTCTACTGGTGGTGGTGCGATGGTGATCCACATCATTCGGTTCGACGGGGCTGTCTGCAACAAAATAGAAACAAACCGAGAATGAAAGGTCTAATTTTTTGTGGAAGCGGTGGGCCATAGAGATGGTGGTATGGTTCCAGAGAGCAGTGGTACTAGATTTCGTGGAGGCGGTGATAAATGGAAGGTATAGATTTCTCCTAGCAAAAAAGGGGCAGTCCAAATTCTTTTGAATGAACGACATTGAACCTCACGAGTTGGACCTATTAGGGTAACTCTTAGAACTTTTTGGGGTTTTAGGGGGCATTATGGTAAATAACCATATCAACAGTAATCGTGTTTAAGGGAAAGAAAAGAAAAAATTGTGAAAAGCCAAGTAAACGAAAGCATATCCCATTTTAAAATGGATAAGATTACATAAGAAAAATAACATTGAGTCCTTTTTTGAAAAGTATAAACGAACAAGACTGTATTTTTGCTTTGAAAACGAATATATATAGTATGAAAATAAACAATAAAAATAGAAAAATGAGAAATTTAAACGAACAAGCCTACAATATTATACAAATGGAAAAAGAAAAGAAGCGTGTACAAGAGGGAGCTACTTTGTCCGTTGACTCGTAAGTATTTGTCTTTATTGACCTATCAATCACCCAACTCAGAAGCCCCAAGAGAGCCACAATGATGCTTACAAGATGCGATCTCGTGCAAGGCAAAGGACCACAATCTTGATGTACAATATGTGATCACACTTGAGTGTTGTTGGGCGCTTATGGCTCACCCAGCATCTCTTTGATCACATTGCTGGATCGAATGGATCAATTTTTTGGTCAGATTGTGACCAATTATTGTGGGGATTACATATTTGGTTTTAGTGACTAGTTTTGGTCTACCTAAAAAGCACACAGAACATCCTCAAAATAGACTTTTGAATTAGTTGTCACATATGATCCTAGTATGGCCCGGCAAAATGGGTGGGTGGGTTTGGTTTGGGTCAAACGAGTGGCTGACCCATTTAAAATCATTTATTAATAAGTTAACAAGCTCAATCATTAAAGCAATTTATTTAACCAAGTATCTCAACTTTGACACATGACACAATTCGATTTCTGACATGACTCTTTCACTTTGTGACTTCAAAATTTTTAATAATTTTTCTTCATTTACTTAATGAAAAACTTAACAAACTCCCACCCACCAATGCAACTTCGCCAGTCTTACTTTTGCCCTCCAAATTGTCCCTCAAATTAAAAAAAAAAAACCTTCGCCTACAACCTCCCTGACTGCATTAGCGCCTAAAAAAACAAACACATTCTGACGTTTCTTAGGCCTTTTCGGACAAGCCCCGAAAATGTAACTGCACACAATATATGCAACTACTGTGAATTGTCAATAACTGGTGCATTGAGATGGCAAGATGTTAGATGGGGATGTATATGGGACACGGTGGTTATGGAACAGCTGAGACAGATGAACGTAAACGAGCTGCAACGATGGCATGTGGTAAAGAGAGTGGCAGGAGTGACGGTGGAAAGCAAGCGACAATGGTCGCAGTTTGTCCGTCATCGATGGGTGGAGATGACGGCGGGCCGGTGGTGATGGAAACGCAGTTGACGGCAACTGAGTCATGTTAGTTTTTGGAGGAAGGGACAGATGAAGAGTAAAAAGAAAGTCAAAAAGAGTTTAAGGGGTAAATGGACCCCATTTATGATTCATGCATGCAAGCCAGTGAACTCATCATGAGTTGCAATGTACTCTAACCCATTTTCCCAATTACGTAAATGGATTTTTTTGGGTAACTTTTAAATTAACCGATTAAAATGGATTTGGGTTATAAGTGCCACTAGATGTATCAATTGTCCAAGCTAAATTCGGAAACGAGAATTTTAATAGTTAATCCTTTCGATTAAGCCATGCTCAGAGTTTAGAGTTGGGGTAAAAGACGCAAGAGAACGTGAAACTCGCATGGCGTAGACAAGAGGCACAAGCATTACCAAAGAAAGGGAATTATGGAGTTAACAATAACAAGAGAAATGATTCATCCACAAGACAACGGATAGCAAAAGAGCAGGAACTTCAGGTAGCGATATATTCGCGAGATATCGCGAGAAATTCGTCAATATCGCGATATACGTGAGATATTCGTGAATCCTGCAAATGTTCTCGATAAATTCGCGATTAACACTTTCTAACAATTTCTCGCGATAAATTCACGAATATCGCTAATATATCGCGATTTTTGTTACTATGCTCGTAAGTATTTGTCTTTATTGACCTATCAATCACCCAACTCAGAAGGCCCAAGAGAGCCACAATGATGCTTACAAGATGCGATCGCGTGCAAGGCAAAGGACCACAATCTTGTCTTACAATATGTGATCACACTTGAGTGTTGTTGGGCGCTTATGGCTCACCCAGCATCTCTTTGATCACATTGCTGGATCGAAGGGATCAATTTTTTGGTCAGATTGTGACCATTTATTGTGGGGATTACATTTTTTATTTTAGTGACTATTTTTGGTCTACACTCAAAAGAGCACACAAAACATCCTCAAAATAGACTTTTGAATTAGTTGTCACATATGATCCTAGTATGGCCCGGCAAAATGGGTGGGTGGGTTTGGTTTGGGTCAAACGAGTGGCTGACCCATTTAAAACTATTTATTAACAGGTTAACAAGGTCAATCATTAAAGCAATTTATTTAACCAAGTATCTCAACTTTGACACATGACACAATTCGATTTCTGAACCGACTCAAGTTCTAACCTGACTCTTTCACTTTGTGACTTCAAAATTTTTAATAATTTTTCTACAATTCCATAATGAAAAACTTAGCAAACTCCCACCCACCAATGCAACTTCGCCAATCTTACTTTTGTCCTCCAAATTGTCCCTCAAATTAAAAATAAAAAACTTCGCCTACAACCTCCCTGACTGCATTAGCACCTAAGAAAACACACATTCTAACGTTTCTTAGGCCCTTTCTAACAAGCCCCGAAATGTAATTGCACACATATATGCAACTACTGTGAATTTCTCCATAAAGTACTTTAGCAAAAATGTTAACACCCAAGGAATGACAATGGCGACAATGGGAAAGGGCTAAAAACTCATATTTGCCAAGAAAAAGAAAACCCAATTCCTGAATTTGAATCCAAATATCCACAGGAGCAATGGCGATGGCAATGATGGAGGATGGATTGTCCGTAATTGGTGCATTGAGATGGCAACGATGGTAGATGAGGATGGACATGGGACAAAACGGTGGTTATGGAGCAGCTGAGACAGATAAACGTAGACAAGCGGTAGCGATGGCATGTGGTAAGAGAGTGGCAGCAATGACGGTGGAGAGCGAGTGACAATGATCGCAGTTTGTCTGTCATCGATGGGTGGAGAAAACGACGGGCCGGTGGTGATGGAAATGCAGTGAAGGCAACTGAGGTCATGTTAGTTTTTGGAGGAATGGACATATTAGAGTAAAAAGAAAGTCAAAAAGAGTTTAAGGGGTAAAAGGATACCCATTTATGATTCATGCAGGCCAGCGGACTCATGAGTTGCAATGTACTCAACCCGTTTTCCCAATTACGTAAACGGATGATTTTGGGTGACTTTTAAATGAACCGATTCTGAGAGGAAAACGGATTTAGGTTATGATTGCCACTAGATTATCCAATTGTCCGAGCTAAATTCGGAAGCGAGAGTTTTAATAGTTAATCCTTTCGATTAAGCCATGCTCAGAGTTGAGAGTCGGAGTAAAAGATGCAAGGGAACGTGAAACTCGCACAGCCAAGAGGCACGGGCATTACCAAAGAAAGGGAATTAAGGAGTTACCAATAATAACAAGATAGTAAAAGATAAATGATTCCTCCACCAGACAGCCGATTGCAAAAAAGTGCCGGTAATGGTCTGATAAATGTCTCGAGCGTAAAACGACCACTTAAAATTGGCTCGTCATGTCCCTAAGCATGCCACAGTAAATCAGAGTGAAAACTACATGCCAAAGGCAGCTCCTTTCAGAAAATAACAGGAAAAATTATGGAATTGGAAGGGAAGCTTACAAAGCTGGTCCAAGCAACTATAATATGTCCTTCGTTGCGGCTACTAGCTCTTTTGGGCAGTAACGAGAATGTTACAGAGAACATGGAACTCAGAAGTAAAGGGGGAAAAGATTACGACGCAACTAAAAAAAAAATCAGGTGTTTCTGCCTTGACAGATAACGGAGTAGCATGTACTTTTTCGGTCCAACTGTCCAGCGATCGCGCAAAGATTTGATCTGCAGAATCCCCAACACTCTTGGTTGAACCAGGAAACATGAACTGTCCCCTCAACTTGATCAATAATCCCCTCGAAAAGATGAACCTACAAATCCCGTGAGGAATGTTTTCTTTGGCCCCTATAAAGAATGAATAGAATGTAAAAACATGCACACAAACTAAGCAGGTAATTCGTCAGATGTGAGAAGCCAGAAACAGACTCTGCTAAGTGGATGTGGGTATTTCACGTTTTCAAAATTTTTGGAGGATCATGAGTTTCTCATAGACGAACGGCGGGGAAGGCGCTTTGTAGACAAGTGCAACAAGTATCCTCCGATTTCCCACTTTGCCTAGAGTTTTGTAGATCAGAAGACAAAATCAATTTTAGCAACTGAGGATATCAAAGGAACAAATAATTTCAAGAATTCGGCTGCTGACAGAATTTGGAGAACATAGAACGCATAATCGATTCACATACATAAAGGATTTGTTCTACTTCCCGGGAAGGCGGGAATTATCAAAACAGGAGAGTTGAGGCAGACAATTTCCAATTTTTTTTTTTTTTTTGAGAGAAGAGTAGAAATATATGTCAAGGAGGGTAACAAAACATGCAAAAAAGGCAAATAAAAGACATATGGATAACATCCCCATCCGATAGACAGTAGTGCAAGAAAATAAACCCAACAACAATAATAACTACCCTATTTTTTTATTTTTTTTATGTTGCAAAAACTACAAAGACTAGAACCGAATAAACACTAACAAAAAAACCAGCTAAAGCAGGATAATTATAAACTACAACTAAGATAAATCCTAAAAACAAACCAATCAAACAGCACCACCTATTAAGAGCCACCAACTCAGCTACCGGACACATGTCACCACTCCGCCACGCTGCCTCGAATCCCCCGTTTCTTGCTAACGCCGGAAACATCGCCTTTGCCGGTCATCCCACCAGGAGCCCCAAAGGACAGATCACCGATGCAGATTACGCCATCGCAAATCAACTCCTTTGGACCACCATCACGAATCCACGCGGACAAGACCCATCAACGACTGCCCAACCCTTATTGGCAGCAACGTTTAATGCCGGACAAGACCCAACACCTACTAACCAACCACCATCGGAAGCAACCTTACCGACGACCCCACAGGCCACGAACCACCACTGACTGAAAACTTTACTGCCCTTTCCTCTGACAAAAACAACCTAAACTAACAAACAAGCAATAGGGCCAAATCTAAAGAGTCAATCACCACCACAAAATCTTTCTAGATCAAGGAGGAGGGGAAAGAATAAACCCTAGATGAGAAGAACCCTAATCTAGACTCTCTAAACCCTCTCCAACCCATGGCCTCACATCACCCAATCAATCCCAATGGTGAAATAAACCCCCCACCGGCAACTACCACAACTCAAACAGTCAGTCCCTCTACCTTGATCTAACCCCCTTGAGAACTCCGACAAACACCAACCATCACCGAAGCTGGAAAACAAAACACCACTAGGAATTGATTGCAGACGTCGAGACATTGACTGATGTCCAGCTTACCAAATCCACCTAGAGCCCACACAAGCAAACCCTAAATCAAACAGACGAAGCCTAGTCTACCACGCCACCACCCACCGGGAAAATCGACGTTGGTGACGTAAACGGAATTTCAGAGAGGGAGCAGATAGGCAGAGAATTGCTCTTATCTCTTTTTTTGCTTCACACGGAGGTGCTCATCCCACTCCAATTCTAAAAATGTGAGTTACAAATCATGAACTTGTCCGGCAAATAGTTTCCATAAATCTTCAATGTGGTCATGACTCCATGCTATGGGCTTAGGGGTGAAAGCACAATTTGGTTATATTTTAAGGAGTCGATGCAAATCAACCTTTTTCTGGCGTCCAAAACTTGACATTTTTCTTTTCAGTTGGACATATATCACCCAAAAATTACAACCTAAACCTGATACCCAAATCAGTACTCGTAGAAAAAACAAGAGACATTAAACTCAAACATATTGTTTTGAAATTGTTGGAAAAAATATTTACTTTGTGTATACTTGTGCAGAAAAACAACTAATTACGAAAATACTGAATGAAGATTACTAAACAGAACAAACAGTATTAGCAAGAACAATTAAAATTAACTCACAGCAAAAGCAGACAACAGCAATGGAGAACCGAGGCGTGAATTTGATTCACTGTCCTTAAGACTTTATTCGTCCCGCAACGGTGCTGACGGTCTCTAGACGAAAAGCCTCCCAGGATACAACGGTAGCACATCTGAAAATAGGAGCACTCCAAATCTCCAGACTCGGCGAACCAAAACAACAATAGAACTCTTTCTTTTTTAACTCGGCGAAACCAAAACAGCAGAGACAGAATATGGCAGAAACAATTTCGGGATTTGTTGAATTTTTTTTTTTTAAATAAACTGTAACTGACTCGGTTTTTATACATAGAGTATTCACTGGGGGGTGCAACTCTTCACAGCTGGTTGGAAAGGTTACAACCTTTCGGAAAAGAAAATAAATAAATAAAATTTATTTAAAATGTTTTTGTCCCAAAAATACTAAAGCCTGATGGGCCCAAGCCCAAGCCACGGCCAGGACCGGGACGGGGTAGGGCGGCGCGCGCGCGTGTGGTGGACCTTGGGTCAACCTAGGTCCTCCCTCCTTACAAAACATGGGTACCCCCAAGGGGCCCAACCCTTAGCTCAAAGCTAAGCCTTATAAGGAGATAACATTGGCTTTATCTCTTCAATGTGGGATGCTTTTTTCCCTTCAAAGTGAACCACTAACTTTAACTTCAATTTTCTCATTCACCTCCTATTCATTTTAAACATGTGAATATACCACGATCATCTATTCCAAGAGATGAACGTGAATTAATTTGTTCCTAACCAAAATATGGTTTGGAACCAATTTGAAAATTGAGTCAAAGTTACTTACAATGGGTTTAAAACCCAATTCCAATAATCCCCCACATGAATAGAAAATTGACTGGACTTTATACGCAAAGAAACACTGACATAAGAAAGAGTTCTTTAGAACGACACTGCATCGGGATAGGTAGCGGATGGCCTTGAACCTTCCCTAGTGAGAACTATCGGATTTACTGGTTAACCAGTGAACGTGATGTCTTGAACTGTTCAACCTTTAGTGTAAACCGAGACAATAGAACGTCACACAGTATCGCTCAAACATTGTTTTAAGGTTCTCATTGTTGTGTTCATTTTGGCCCTGAACAACTCCTGGTTTTCATGAGTACTCTCTGAGAATTCAGCCTTATAATTCTCATAGAAGCGGCCCACTTCTTACTCACATAGGTGACTTCTTATTAAGAGGTTCCTACCGCACCCCCACTTGGATTTCCAAGATATAATAGTCATTAAAAGCATAGCTTAACCTAACCTTTTGTAGGTGTCACTGTCTTCTCATCATAGGAATGGATATTAGGGTTTTAATCCCCCACAGTGCTCTGTCTGAGTCGCATTTACATAATTCGGTTTTCCCTTTGAACCTAGATCTTGGGATCTCCAATCAGCTAGGTAGGGTTTCCATTATGGCAACTCTTTAGTTCATAGGCTTAAGACCCATTCCCCTCGATGACACATTTACTTTATCTCTAGTCAAAGCTTTCGTTAACGGATCCGCGATATTATCCTTTGACTTCACGTAGTCAATAGAGATAATTCCACTAGAAAGTAATTCCTTAACGGTATTGTGTCTGCGACGTATGTGTCTAGACTTGCCGTTATACATACTACTTTGTGCTCTTCCAATTGCAGATTGACTATCACAGTGTATGCAAATTGGTGGCACAGGTTTAGGCCAATTTGGAATATCCTCCAAGAAATTACGAAGTCACTCCGCTTCTTCTCCTGCTTTATCCAAAGCAATGAATTCAGATTCCATAGTGGATCTGGCAATACATGTTTGTTTAGAGGATTTCCAAGAAATAGTTGCTCCTCCTAACGTAAACACATATCCACTTGTGGACTTTGTTTCATTAGAATCTGATATCCAGTTGGCATCATTGTATCCTTCTAATACAGCTGGATATCTTGAATAATGCAGACCAAAGTTTAAGGTATATTTTAAGTACCTTAAAACTCTTACAATAGCTAGCCAATGGTTCTTCCCCAGACTGTTAGTATATCTGCTCAGTTTACTGACAGCATATGCTATATCGGGTCTCGTGCAATTCATGATATACATTAGGCTACCAATTATACGTGAATACTCTAATTGAGATATTCCTTCACCAGTATTCTTTGTTAGATGTAAATTTACATCAAGTGGTGTCTTAACCAGACTATCATCGTAACTTTTAAATTTGTCTAGCACTTTCTCAATATAGTGAGATTGTGACAAGACTAGTCCATTTGATGTTTTGGTAATTTTCATACCAAGTATAACATCAGCCACACCCATATCTTTCATATCAAATTTACTGGTCAACATTTTCTTTGTAGCCTTAATGAATTCATTATTGCTCCCAATAATGAGCATGTCATCCACATAAAGACAAACAATGACATATCCTTTTTCCGTGCCTTTAACATAGACACATTTATCACATTCGTTGATTCTAAAGCCATTTTCGATCATGACTTTATCAAAATTTTCATGCCATTGTTTCGGAGCCTGTTTTAGTCCGTAAAGTGACTTAACAAGCTTGCACACCTTCCTCTTATGATCAGGAGCTACAAACCCCTCGGGTTGCTCTATATAGATCTCTTCATTTAGATCTCCATTTAGGAAGGCTGTTTTCACATCCATTTGGTGTATCTCAAGATTATTGATAGCTGCAATAGCTATCAATATTCGAATGGATGTTATTCTTGTTACTGGTGAATATGTATCGAAATAATCAAGGCCTTCTTTTTGTCTATATCCCTTGACAACCAGTCGAGCCTTATATTTTTCGATCGTTCCATCAGCTTTCATCTTTCTCTTGAAAATCCATTTACACCCTAATGGTTTATTTCCAGGAGGAAGATCCACCAGTTCCCATGTATGATTTTGCATGATGGATTCTATTTCACTATTAATAGTCTCTTTCCAATGAGGAGTTTCGGGACTCGACATTGCTTCACTGTAAGTACGAGACTCATTTTCTAACAAATATGTTAGAAAATCAGGACCAAAAGATGTAGACGTTCTAGCTCTCTTGCTACGTCTTGGCTCATCTTCCTCTTGTGAGGGTTCTTGGTCCATACTAGTTCTTTTTAAAGAACTCCGTTCTTGTGCCACTCGACAAGGAAATACATCCTCGAAGAAATGTGCATTCCTTGTCTCCATAATGGTGTTGACGTGTATATCGTCAACTTCATATTTATGCACTAAGAACCGATATGCCGAGCTATGGCTTGCATATCCAATAAAAATCCCATCAACCGTTTTAGGTCCTATTTTGATCATTTTAGGTGGTGGGATAGCTACCTTTGCTAGACACCCCCACACTTTAAGATATTTGAAGGAAGGAGGACGACATTTCCATAGCTCATAAGGTGTCTGTTGCAACTTCTTGTGAGGTACTTTATTAAGTATATGATTTGCGGTTAAGACCGCCTCCCCCCACAAGTTATCCGGTAGTCCAGAATTTATCAACAAAGCATTCATCATTTCCTTTAAAGTACGATTTTTCCGCTCAGCAATTCCATTTGACTGAGGCGCATATGGTGCCGTGGTTTCATGAATGATACCGTGATCGGCACAATATTTTTCAAGAGGGAAAACATATTCTCCACCTCTATCACTTCTTAGTACTTTGACTTTCTTGCTAAGTTGATTTTCAACTTCAATTTTGTATTGCATAAATGCTTCCAAGGCTTCATCCTTGCTTCTAAGCAAATATACATAACAAAATCTAGTACAATCATCAATAAAAGTAATAAAATACTTTTTTCCTCCTTTAGATTGTACCACCTTTAAGTCACATATGTCACTATGAATTAGACTTAAAGGTTCCGTACTTCTTTCAATTGACTTGAAAGACGTTTTTGCCATTTTAGCTTCAACACAAATTTCACATGCTTTATGTGAGTCAAAATCCATTTTAGGCAAAATCCATTTTTCACTAGCTTTTGTATGGAACCATAATTTACATGACCTAATCTACGATGCCATAAATTAGGAGATTCCAACAAGTAAGCAGAAGAAATATTTTTATTAATATCGGAATTCGGTACAGCTTTAGGCACGATGGTCATTACATTTAACTTAAACAGACCATCACATAAGTACCCTTTTCCTACAAACATCCCACTTTTAGTGAGTACAAATTTATCACTTTCAAACACTAGCTTGAAACCATTCTTACTCAACAATGAGCCTGACACTAGATTATTCCGAATGTCTGGCACATGAAGCACATTGTTGAGACTCAATTCCTTGCCGGATGTCATCTTTAAGACCACCTTGCCCATTCCTAGCACCTTTGGAGAACCGAGGCGTGAATTTGATTCACTGTCCTTAAGACTTTATTCGTCCCGCAACGGTGCTGACGGTCTCTAGACGAAAAGCCTCCCAGGATACAACGGTAGCACGTCTGAAAATAGGAGCACTCCAAATCTCCAAACTTGGCGAACCAAAACAACAGTAGAACTCTTTCTTTTTGAACTCGGGGAAACCAAAACAGCAGACACAGAATATGGCAGAAACAATTTCGGGATTTGTTGAAATTTTTTTTTTAAATAAACTGTAACTGACTCGGTTTTTATACAGAGAGTATTCACTGGGGGGTGCAACTCTTCACAGCTGGTTGGAAAGGTTACAACCTTTCGGAAAAGAAAATAAATAAATAAAATAAATTTAAAATGTTTTTGTCCCAAAAATACTAAAGTTGATGGGCCCAAGCCCAAGCCACGGACCGGGATGGGGCGGCGCGCGCGTGGTGGACCTTGGGTCAACCTAGGTCTTCCCTCCTTACAAAACATGGGTACCCCCAAGGGGCCCAACCCTTAGCTCAAAGCTAAGCCTTATAAAGAGATAACATTGGCTTTATCTCTTCAATGTAGAATGCTCTTTTCCCTTCAAGGTGAACCACTAACTTTAAATTCAATTTTCTCATTCACCTCCTATTCATTTTAAACATGTGAATATACCACGATCATCTATTCCAAGAGATGAACGTGAATTAATTTGTTCCTAACCAAAATATGGTTTGGAACCAATTTGAAAATTGAGTCAAAGTTACTTTTCCACAATGGGTTTAAAACCCAATTCCAATAGAAATATGATTAACACCCTGTTGGAAAGTGGAGTAAAGCATATGGGAGCTATCCGTGTTTTTGGATACCAACTAAGGGCATCCAGGATAAGATGACGCATAGAAAATGAATCAAATCCCTAGCTCCCACTAGTACTGTAGTGAGAACCATGGATCGGATAAGAGAGCAGTTTATAAAACTGCAGTGGCTTACCAAACTTAAAATTCATGAACGGGGGATCTCCCAAAAGCCAGATCCAAAGGATTTTGAAAGTTGCAGTATGCCAAATTGCCATTGTATGAGTATAGATGACGCATAAGTATAAGTTATGAGGAAAAAACCTTAGACAAATGTCAACTTACACTGGACTTAGCACTCATGGACGGGGGGTCTCCAAAGCTAGATCCAAAGGATTTAAAAGTGGGAATATGCCTTTCTATGAGTCTTGATGATCCATTATCCCAAGTCGCGAGAGTAACTTTAGAAGGACGTCAATTATCTCCAATACTATGTTAGACCTATTTGAAATATGCACGCGTTCTTTGTAGATTGTTGATCTCTTAACGACGAACATCTAAAAAAGGCATTGATTTGCCTAGCCCCTAGCGAGTTATTTGGAGAGGTGTGTTTGTTTACAATGTTTTTACGCTTAGTTCTTGTCTTCTAGATGCTCCATTCAGGCTATAGTCGATTCAGAAGATTTTTCTTTTTTTCTTTTTTTTGGATCAAATACGGGAACTTGCCTTTATAGTTTACTTATATATTGGTATAAGGTTGGTTTCTATTGATTAGAGCACTTTCTTTTAGAGTTCCGGCACTTTTGCACATATTTATGTTATTTTTGCACTTTTACCAAATATTTTCCTCAATTTTCAAATCTGCCCTTTTGCCCACTTACCTCTTGTTCGAGACTTATACTTTAGTGTCAATTCTTATACTATATGTCTTCGACTTTAGAATTGATGTGCAGATAATTAGAGAGAGCTGATGTGAAATTCATCGAGTATGTACAGCTCGGTTGTCTTCTCCGTTGTGGCAAGGTCGGGGAAAAGGTTGCCGACTTCCATTTTTTATTTAAATATTAAATATATTTATTCTATTTTGATTGACCCATCAAAACCCAAAAAAGCCCAATAACCCAACTCAACCTAATTTATTTAATCTTTCTTGAGTTAAAGTTTCAGTGGGCTTTATAAACTTTAAGCATATCGATTTTTTTACATCGGATAAAAAATTAACACAACCAATTCAAGTTACACCTTTACACGCAGGACCACGTGCAACACCATTTTCAGGGCTGCACATAAAGCTTCTTAAAGGTGCACCGTCATTGTCATGGGGTGAAGAAGATTCTTAAATCTATCATTCTGGCTGTTATTTTTTTTGTCATTAAAAATAGACAGATGTGCAGTGAAAGGATACCAATCACGTTCCCCCGTAGAAAACAAGGATACCAACCACGTTCCACATCAGCCGTGGCCCGTGAGTGTTAGGCAGAGATTCGGTCCCATTTTACAGAGTTTTAAAGGAACCAGTGGATATTAATATTTAATAATAACAGGCAAGTTGATCATGGCATTAATCCACAAGTACGTCAATAGTTTAGCCTTACTAATAAGGGGTGATCGTAACACACGCGAAGCGCGTATCAAGCTAAAATTAATAATATAATTTTATTAAAAAAAATCAAGTGTCATGTATAAATGTTTAATATTAGATTCAGAAAAGTAAATTTTAAAAAATAATAAAAAACAAATGTGATTTTGTGTAACACCAAATGTGATTTTACAATAGAAGGCTCTCTCTATCTCTCTCTCTCTTTCTATATATATATATATATATATATATATATGAGCAAGTTGATCACGTTATCCGCTGAGAAGTTAGTCAATAGTTTGACCCTATTATTGAAGATAATAATCAAAGGTGCATGCGGTGGCAAAATAAGTTAGCAAAATATTATCATCGTATCAAACTTGACCTTTAGATTTAAATTTAACAACAATTTTTTAATGAATATGAAATTGTTAAAACTAAATCTATGCAAAGATAACGTTAGAAATATGATATGTTTTAATATCAGGTTTGGACTTTATAATTTATTATGACTATATTTTTTAAATCCAGCTAAGGGGAAAGCCACTGAATTTCAAATTATAAAAACTAAACATGTCTTTATAGATATTTATCATTTAAGATTTGTGTTTTGTGTCACCTTTTTAAAAAGAAGAATTAAATATCATTCGTCACCATTTTAAATAGATAGTTGGTCGGTAACACCAAAAGGGGTGTTACATCAAAGAATATAATCTCATTATATATAGTATCTATAGATATAGTAGATAAAAATAGATAGAAAAGTTGATCACGCTATTAACGGACAAGTTAGTCAATATTTTGACCCTATTCTTCACGGTATTAAGGGACAAGTTAGTCAATAGTTAGACCATATTGTTAATCTAAACATCGCATTATGAAGTAATCAATAATTGAAGACGATAATATGGAATCTGAAGCAATAGCGAAAAAGAACACCAGCTATGGCTACTTTCTATTAATCAATTGTTGCTAACCACGATCGACAACCACCAAATGTGTGGCGGCCTTGGCCTTTTCACACCTTTGCATATACTACTAGACTTTATTAGTCATACCAAATGGCCATTTGGTACGCAAATGGCCATTCAACAAAAAAGGGATACACAAAAAGTTTGTTTATATAATTAAATACACAAAAAGGATTTGAAAATTGCAGTCTGGCCCTGTATGAGTCTAGATGATCCAAAATCAAAAGTCAGAGAAAAACTTTAAAAAGACCTTCGCTTACACTAGACTTAGCACTCATGGATGGGAACCTCTCCAAAGCCAGATCCAAAGGATTTGAAAGTTTGGAGTATGCCTCTCTGATCCATAATCTCAAGGGAAAATTACAAAAAAGTGGGTATTGGTGTTAATTGTTTTGAAAACTTAAGAAAAGAGGGGGTTACTTTTTGAAATTTCTGAACAAGGGAGGGGGTTGAGAAAAAATGATTTTTTTCAAAACTTTATCTTTTGTTTACCCAAAATACCTCTCCCCCATCTTCCTTTCTAAATCAGACAAACACATACACATAAAGTCGTGGTTCTGAACCACGTTTTCGACTTTAAATAGAAAACATGGCTTGAAACCGCGATTTTAAAGTAGAAATCGCGATTTTAAACAACGTTTTTAGTATATATATATATATATATATATATATATATATATATATATATATATATATATGTGTGTGTGTGTGTGTGTGTGTGTGTGTGTGTGCGTGTGTGTGTGTGTGCGTGTGTTTTTCATTTTAAATTACGCAGAAAAAGAAAAAAAATGAAAACGTGGTTTTGAACCACGTTTTCTACTTAAAGTCGTGGTTCTAAACCACGTTTTCTACTTAAAGTCGTGGTTCTAAACCACGTTTTCTACTTAAAGTCGTGGTTCCAAACCGCGATTTTTACTTTAAAGTCGCCGTTTGAAACTGCGGTTTTATTTTAAATCTAATTTTGAGGGGAAGATGGGGGAGGGGTACTCTGGGTAGACAAAAAATGAGGAGTTGAAAAAACCCATTTTTTCTAAACCCCCTCCCTTGTTCAGAAATTCCAAAAAAGTAACCCCCTTTTTTCTTAAGTTTTCAAAACAAACCACCTTTTATAAAGTTTTAACCCCAAAACTCACTTTTTTGTAATTTTCCTTAATCTCAAGTTGCGAGAGAAGCATTAGAAAGACATTTAGACCTAAGTACTAATTATCTAAGTCTCATCACACAATGCTTCTTAAATTCCAACATTTAGGATTTAAAGAAGTGAGTACCCCATATGATTCTTCTTCCAAATTGGGTGAAAATTCTGGTAGAACAGTAGCTCAACTAGAATATGCGAGTGTCATTGGTAGTCTAATGTATGCAATGCATTGCACTAGGCCCGATATAGCATTTTCAGTTTGCAAACTTTCTAGATATACAGGTAATCCTAGTGTTGATCATTGGAAAGCTATTTGTAGAGTCTTTGGGTTTCTTAAACGAACCATAAAATTAGGACTGTTTTACAATCGCTTTCCTGCAGTACTTGAAGGGTACACTGACGCTAGTTGGATAACTAGTGCGAGCGATAACAAGTCAACGTCAGGTTGGGTGTTTACCCTCGCGGGAGGAGCTGTTTCTTGGGTTTCAAAGAAACAGATTTGTATAACACACTCAACGATGGAATCTGAATTTTTGGCGTTGGCGGCTGCAGGCAAAGAAGCAGAATGGCTGAGAAATTTATTGTTTGATATAAAGTTGTGACCACAACCGGTGCCATCAATTTCTTTGCACTGTGATAGTGAGGCGACTATGTCTAGAGCATATAGTACCATTTATAATGGTAAGTCTAGGCATATAAGCTTACGACATGAGTATGTCAGAGATTTGATACTAAATGGTGTGATCACCATAGTGTATGTTAGGTCAAGTAATAACTTGGCGGATCCTTTAACTAAAGGTCTTTCAAGAGATCTGGTGAGGAGTACATCTAGTGGGATGGGTTTGAAACCTTTTATTTAGACCATCAGTAATGGAAACCCGACCATAAGCTAGTCTTGTGGTTTAATGGGTAATAATAAGTTACTGATAAGTGATTGAAGGAGCACTTAATTATTGTTTGGTAACCCAATCCAGGATGTGAAAGTGCTGACTGTTACGATGTAGAGAGTGAGTTATAAACTCTTAATGAAGTTCAATAAATTTCCTTATAAGTGTTCAAGTAACAGGGACACGGATGGAACTTCACCTATATGAACATAAGAAGTGGAGCCGCATCTAGCAAAAGTTAAAGGTTTACTTTTGAAAATGTTCATGAAGTCCAGGATGAGGCAAATGGCTGTGTTAATGCATTATTTATTTGGTGAATTGCTCGCTAAAATTGGATATCGTTATGTGTGCAGCATATCCGGTTCTAATATCGATGAATCCAGGTTTTAGCTTAGGCCATCATGGATTCAATTAGAGCTTTGATGTGTTTGTACTAAGTAAGGGTTTAAATCGAGAGATACCTTTACTAAGCATGACAATATCAGTATGTAACTGGGGATCGACATAACAATCTAAGTGGGGGATTGTTGGAGTTGATGATAGATTGTTATGTAATGTGTTTGTATTGTAAGTGAAGTTCAAGACCCAAAAGGTTTTGGGTTTTGTTCTTTGTCCCACATTGGAGAGAAAATGAACTTTCTCTCTCCTTATAAGCAAGCACATGATACATATAATTTGAATTATTTTGAGATGTTTTGGAGAGAAGATTGGGAATGCTATTGTGCGGTGCACCGCATGTGGCGCATGTGGTGCATTGTGTGCGCTTCAGTGGGCGCACTTTGCACACTTGCCGCGAGCGCGTATAGCGCGTTGATTTATATATGATCTAACGGCACATATTTTACAATTTTTGGAATTATTTCTTTCAGTCATTTATTTTTAGTGACACTTTAGTGACTTGAAAGTAATTCCGAAAAGGCACCACAAATAACAGTTATTTTTGATTGGTTGTATCCCTTTATGAAGGGATGGCTGTTAAATCCATATATAAGATTCTGAAATTCATAATAATTATTACTTTTGCATTCCAATTTCTGAATCTCATTTTACTCAGCTATATACACAATTTCGAGGAGTATTTCTGAAACGAATCTTCAAAATTGCTATTTGCAGATTGTTGGTTTGAGTAATCCTGGAGGCGATTTGTCATTAACCCGGTAGCAAACTCGAAAAGAGTGGGGGCAAATATCGCCTTAAAGACAGTGTCTTAGACGCGCCTCAAGCCATAAAGTTTTCTGTTTTCTTCTTCCTTTCTGCAATTTCTCTCCAACAGAAGGGTCTACCCATGAGGTACTACACATGAGGAACTTTTGCAGAGCCTCTTTAAGCTTCAGTCTTGTAGTTGGATGGTAAGAAGCAACATGATTCTTACTATTTTAAGTATAAGAATGTACTTGGGTCGGGTTTTTCTGCTCTAAGCTTGGGGTTTTCATATGGACGACTCTTTTATGGTACCAGAGCAGCCAAGTAAAGTGTGTTCATTTTTGTAAACTGGGTCTTGTAACCATGTTTAGTTTTGGTATTTTATAGCTTAGATGTTTGTAGGTTGAAATGGTTGAAAAGTTGTAAAGATTCATCAACTAATGATAATTCGAGATGGGCAACTCAAGCTCATCCGTCTGGCTCCATAGTCTTCCAAATGTATTCGGATGCATTTAGAACGTTGGCAGCGACTCTTAGGGATAATGGATGGCTTAGTGATGATGCACACACTCACGTCGGTGTTGAAGAGGCGTTGGGCATTTTCTTGAATTGTGTTGGTCACACAAAACGAATGCATGAATTGTGTGAACGGTTTCAACGCTCACTTGATACCATACGCCGAACAATTAAACGTGTTGCTCGAGCTTTGGGCTACCTAGAGATGTTAATCATAAAGTCGCAGGCTACGGACAGCGTCGATCCTCACATACTAAACAGTTCGAAGTACTTCCCGTACTTCAAGGTATCAGCTTCAGTTAAGGCTATGTTGGCAATAAATTAGATTAATGTTGGACCGCTGACTAACATGATTTAATCTGGCCTTATTTTTACAGGATTGTATTGGGGCGATTGAAGGTACAATTGTGGCGGCCGTTATACCTAAGTCGAAGATGAATGCATCTCGTTCAAGGAAAGGAAATATATAGAGGGATCATGGAGACGAGGCATTTGTTTTTTAAAGTCCCGACTTGTCTCAGGCAGCGTGTAACCGCATGGCCAACTTCAGAGATGGGTTGGCTAATCATATATGGAGGGATCATGTTGCAGCTACTAATAGCCGACGTCGTAGGTGAATGTTGGGTTACATCTACGTAATGTTCGTCAATGTGTTGGGTTACAGATACTTATTGATTGTCAATGTGTTGCCAAAGCCGCATGTTTTATGATTTTAACTTGGGTATTGTATGTTTTACTATCAATTTTATATGTACTATGACAATGCTCGTTAAACTTGGATTTTTTTTCTTGCTATTTAACGATTTATGTCTTCAATTTTTATTCATGGCCTTGTGTGTCACACTTCTGCGGTAAATTAATTAATTACATGCACGATGAAATATGTTTATCAATGCGGTGATAAAATTATTAAAGTTTTTTTCTATTTTTTTCCATCTTTACTTACATATGTAAAAGTAAACAATAGTTAAACTTGATTTTTTTCTATTTTTGACAATGTTCGTTAAATAATGAGTCTTTTTTTTCCTGGCTTTATTTATTTTCGTAAAAGTGAACCATATGTAAAATAACCTTTGTAATGCATGGTGCTGAGGGGTTGTGGAACTATATTGTTTTTTTTTTTACTTATTATTAAAGGAAAAGGAAGATGTAGATAGTCACCCCTGACGCTCTCAGCAAAATATAAAGACCATTGTCCTGATAGTAGATTATATCCAAGAAATTAAAAAAGACAAGACCTCTTTAGAAAAGGAAGTTGATCATGTATTAAAAAAAATTAAAAAAGCTCATTTTGCACAAATAGGTTTATAAACAATGGCATATCCTTTTAAAAGGATACTTCATTGCATTTCATTTTAATGTGAACGATAATTTTTGCTAAATTCTTTACCCTCATGAACGATAATTTTGCTCAATCTTTTAATCTCGTTTATATTAGTACTCACTTCTTCTACATTTAATTTAGGAAAAATTGCGTAAAATACCCCTGTGGTTAGGGGTAGTTACAAAAAAACCCCTCCTGATACGAAAATTGCAAATAAACACCTAGGATTGCAAAAGTGTTGCAACCAACGGTTTTCGTAACGAGATGAATAAATTGTCCAAAATACCCCTCTATATAAATCAAAGTCTCGAGCAGAGAAGCGGCGCCACTACCCCAGCCACATCGCCGCCGCCTGCCCTTCGTCAACACAAGCCCAAGCCCTCTCTCTCTGTCTCATAACCACGCAGCCCCTACCACCATCACCCAGCCATGCTCACAGATCCGATTTACCCAAATTGTAGAGAATTTGAGCTCAAAGATTAGGCAATTAGATAAAGGGGTTGTGCGATTTGGGCGGTTGAAACCCTAGATCTAGGTTTTCAAATCGCAATGTGCGATTGAAACCCTAGATCTGCAATTTGGGTAACTCAGATCTGGGTTTGGGCGAGGTTGTGCGATTAGGGTTCGTAGTTGGTGGCCGATGACGGGATTGGGGCCGTAGTTGGTGGCGGCGGGATTGGATGACGCAGATGGTGGCGCCGGTTATGGGTGGCAGACGGGGTGGTAGAGGCGGGATATGAAGTGACTTACATCGACGGTGCACAGCAACGGGGCTGGCAACGGCGCACGGCGACGGGGCGGGGTGGCAGAAATGCGCGATGGTGGTGGATGGGGATTGGTGATGGTGGCGGCAAGGATTTTGGCTTGAGGGGGCTGATGGCGGCAGGCAGGCAATTGGGTGGAGCAGGCGACGGCAGCGGCAGGCAATCGGGAGAGAAGAAGAAATGGAGGGTATTTTTGTCATTTTGATGAATTAATCTCTACCAAACGCACTCCCGAGGAGCGTGAATATCACGTACCGTTAGTTTGAACGAATTTTTTGACGGTTGCAACACTTTTGCAATCCTAGGTGTTTATTTGCAATTTTCGTATCAGGAGGGGTTTTTTTGCAACTACCCCTAACCACAGGGGTATTTTACGCAATTTTCCCTTTAATTTAATAAGTGGAAGATTGATTCAAAATGCATGTTTTCACCGATGATAGGTTCAGAAATAAAAAGAAAAGAAAAAAAAGAAATAGGAACTACACGAACAGGGAAGGGTCAGGGGAAATCGTAAAAGGGAAAATGGGAGGGGGAGGGGAACACCCAAACGTGAACCAGGTCACATTTGGCGTGCTGCATGAATTGGAGTGGGCCCACGTGGAAGATTTTTGTCACAAATTGAGTGGTGACTTTATTGAGAGAAGTAAAAAAGTGGGTATAGAGAGTTGTTGGGGAGATAAATTGAGGATATAAAAATAATTTGTTAAGTTATGAGTAGGGTTAAAATGAGAAGAAATGTGTACAAATAGTGTAGAAAATGCTAAACATATAAGAATGAATCCAAAAAAGTTGGTGAAAATGAAAATGAAAATGGTAAACGTACAGAAAAAATTGAAAAAGTGGATATGGAAAAAATTAAAAATACACAATACGATTTTAGAACTGAATACTAAAATCTTGAAAATAAAAACAGAATATAAAACGCGAAAAATAATTGTGTAAGCGTACGTCCCCTTAGAGTTTTGATATTAATATTTTTGCACTTTTTCCCATTATTTTTGCATTTTCATCAAATATGTCCCTCAGTTTTCGAATCTGCCCTTTTGCCCACCTGCCTTGTGTTCGAGACCTACACCTTAGAGTGACTCTTATACCATATATTTTCGACTTTAGACTTAGTGCGTGAATAGTTAAAAAAAGCGGATGAGATGGACTAGACTAAAAATTCATCGACTTTAGAGTTGGTGAGCGAATAGTTAAAAAGGTGAAGGGAAAATTAGGAAAAAGTGGGTTTTTGGGTAAAATTTTTGGGGATGGAGGGTTTGTTTTGAAAACTTGTGAAAAAGTGGGGCAACTTTTAGAAATTTCTGAAAAAGGGGATGACTTGTGAAAAAATGGTTTTTCTTCTAATGATGACTTTCCATTTCCCAAACTATCTCTCCCCCTGTTTAGTCCCTTTCTTGATGGGAAGATGCGTTGGTGAAAATGTCACCAAGAGAAAACAAAAGGCACAGAGAAGAAGAAGAAGATGGGTAAAAGGTTAACAAGCCTGTGCAGTGGGAGTGGTACACTATGCTTGCACAGTTGTACCACGTAGCTATGGGGCATTGTGCAAATCTCATAAAATGCTGAAACTTTACAGTAATATTCTTAGGACAATTATAGAATTACTGTTAAAATTTCAGATTTTTCTGATATCGTTTAATATTTTCAATATTTTTTGAAAGTTCGGTTACTCTAAAATTAATTTGGAGCTCTTAAAATTCTGGAAAAATTACGTTAATGATTTTATGATGTAAATAAGTTTCTGTTTAAGTTTCGTAATTTTTAGAGTTGATTTCATACTAATTCCATATCGCATTTGATTTAGAAAAATGGATGATTTTAAAATGGTTTCGTTACTTTTTAAATCCTAATTTCTGTTTCACTATTTTTCTTATATATTTTGAAGCTATCATGAAAATTATGGGACTTTGATTTGGGCTAGAAGCTTTAATTGCTCTTTTTGGGTTTTTTTTATGGTATTTAAGAAAATCGTTTTTAATTTGAAAATATTCAAAAATTCAGAAAATTTATATTGTAACTTGTTATGCTGTTTTAAGGTACAAAACCATTTTATAAGAATTTATTATCATTCTAAAGTGTCTTAATGCGTTACAGAGTGTGCAAGGTTATCGGTTAGCTAGGTTTAGCTGCTCGAGCAATCCGGTTCGTTTTCGTTTACTTTAAGAGTGTCGGAGTGAGTAATGATTAAGATTAAGCATTATATTAATAGTTTGTGAGGTTAGGCTCAATCATAATAATTAATTTTTCCATTTAGGTTAATTCGAGGTTTGAACAAAGTTGAATAACAGCGAGCGCATAACCTGGATCGTATTAAGGAATTTTTATCCGAACCAAACTCTTCATATTTGATTTCGTACATTCTCTTGATTTTTTATTGCTATTCTTTTGGATTCTGTTATTTTCATAAAGTCGCATTGTTTGCCTTGAAAACCCTGTTTTGAGTCTTACACGTTTATTGAAAATCCTATTCGATGCTCTGTGTTTATTTCTCGTTGTGCATCGATTTAATCATTGTACTATCAATAGGCTTAAAGACTCTTCATCACGTCATTAATGTCATGTATCGATGAGAATCAGCGTACATGTGCCACTTAAAAATTGGGCATCGAGAGTGAGGGTGCATGGGTTAATATAGGACAAAAAATACTATGATCTCGGACTCTTGTGCCAATCAATATGCGTATTTTGATGAATGTCATTTTTCCATCAATTGACCTCATATTAATTAAGCATTAGAACTTCAGTTAGCAAAATGAACCATGTTTAGAAGTTAGAATTCTTATCATATATGAACTTATTTTGTAATGAAAAGCACCGCGTTTTGTCACCTCTCAATTAGGCCGCATTTTTTCGGCCCAAATATACATGTAGGTGCTGAGGAGAAAATGATCCGCTTCGGAGTGTGTTTATCGATCAATCATAGAAGAACGGTGTAAAAGCACAGTCTGGGTGAAACTAGTCACTTTCTGCAGAAACACAAGTCATTTTATGCAAAAGTGCATGTCGGATTCTGCCGATGCCCCAGTCTTTTTATGTAAAAATTACGGGGGGCACAAGCATTGCTTTTGCTTCGGTGGGACTCCTAAAAAAAAAGAGGACCTCACTAAGGGGGTTGGGATTGAAGAAACGGATGCGGTTTAGCCATTTTGTGATGAAAAGCGCCGCGTTTTGTCACCTCTCAATTAGGCCGCATTTTTTCGACCCAAATATACACGTTGGTGCCGAGGAGAAAATGATCCACTTCGGAGTGTGTTTACCTATCAATTATAGAAGAACGGTATAGAAGCACGGTCTGGGTGAAACTAGTCACATTCTACCGAAACACAAGTCCTTTTATGCAAACGTGCATGTCGGATTCTGCCGATGCCCCAGTCTTTTTATGCAGAAATTACGGGGGGCACAAGCGCTGCTTTTGCTTCGGTGAGACTTCTAAAAAAAGAACTTTACATGCAAATACACTTTCCCTTGCTAAGGGGGTTGGGATTGAAGAAACAGATGCGGTTTAGCCGTTTTGTAATGAAAAGCAAAGCGATTTGTCACCTCTAAATTAGGTCCCATTTTTTAGGCCCAAATATACACGTAGTTGTTGATGAGAAATTGATCCGCTTCGGAGTGTGTTTACCGAGCAATCATAGAAGAACGGGTGTCTGGCTGTGCCCCCCGTAATTTCTGCATAAAAAGACTGGGGGTCGGCAGAATCCGACATGCACTTTTGCATAAAAAGACTTGGGTTTCTGCACACAATGACTTGTGTGGTGTTAGAACCAAAATACTTACTTTTTTTTCAGAGTAAGACTTGTATCACCACGACCATGCATCACCCCTCACATTCCTAACCTTAAAATCTACACCCAACTCAATCATCACTCCCACTTCCTCCAGAAGTCAATCGAATCTTCTCATAAACATTTTATCAAATAGTTGGCGCCCACTCTCACCCTCCCTTAATAGCCACCCTTTTTAACCTCCGCAAATCCCTTCACATAATCCTCAATTTTATCCAACAAATCAATCTCAATCGCCAATATCTTTATTTCCACTATGCTAGTAACGTTAGTCAGCACTTTCGATGGTTATTATACAACTATGTCATAAATTCAAAGGATATAACTTGTATGTACATACAAGCGAGTTTGGATCAGTTCCAACTTTTTTTTTAAAATTAGACGTTGATATTTAAAACTTGATATTTAGTTTTTCATTTGTTCTAAAAGCAAAGAAGAAATAATCCTGCTTTTCCCTCGCTTCTTTCTCCGCTCACTTTGAAATACATAATAACTATTGTCTTTCTCCGCTCACTTTGAATATATCCTCTTAGACTTTGGGGTTACGTTTTTGGGGTTTTGAATAATATTTAGTTATTATTTCTTCTTTGCTTTTAGAACAAATGAAAAACTAAATATCAAGTTTTAAATATCAACATCTAGTTTTAAAAAAAAAGTTGGAACTGATCCAAACTCGCTTGTATGTACCTACAAGTTATATCCTTTGAATTTATGACATAGTTGTATAATAACCATCGAAAGTGCTGACCAACGTTACTAGCATAGTGGAAATAAAGATATTGGCGATTGAGATTGATTTGTTGGATAAAATTGAGGATTATGTGAAGGGATTTGCGGAGGTTAAAAAAGGCGGTGGCTATTAAGGGAGGGTGAGAGTGGGCGCCAACTATTTGATAAAATGTTTCTGAGAAGATTCGATTGACTTCTGGAGGAAGTGGGGAGTGATGATTGAGTTGGGTGTAGATTTTAAGGTTAGGAATGTGAGGGGTGATGCATGGGTGTGGTGATACAAGTCTTACTCTGAAAAAAAGTAAGTATTTTGGTTCTAACACCACACAAGTCATTGTGTGCAGAAACCCAAGTCTTTTTTATGCAAAAGTGCATGTCGGATTCTGCCGACCCCCAGTCTTTTTATGCAGAAATTACGGGGGGCACAGCCAGACACCCGTTCTTCTATGATTGCTCGTTAAACACACTCCAAAGCGGATCAATTTCTCATCAACAACTACGTGTATATTTGAATGTAAAGTTCTTCTTTTTTTAGGAGTCTCACCGAAGCAAAAGCAGCGCTTGTGCCCCCCGTAATTTCTTCATAAAAAGACTGGGGCATCAGCAGAATCCAACATGCACTTTTGCATAAAAGGACTTGTGTTTCGGCAGAATGTGACTAGTTTCACCCAGACCGTGCTTCTACACCGTTCTTCTATGATTGATCGGTAAACACACTCCGAAGTGGATCATTTTCTCCTCGGCACCGAGATGTATATTTGGGCCGAAAAAATTTCGGCCTAATTGAGAAGTGACAAAACGCAATGATTTTCATTACTAAAGAAGTTCATATATGATAAGAATAGCGATAACAAATCAATAGAATGTACGAAATCAAATATGAAGAGTTTGGTTCGGATAAAAATCCCTTAATACGATCCAGGTTATGCGTTCGCTGTTATTCAACTTTGTTCAAACCTCGAATTAACCTAAATGAAAAAATTAATTATTATAATTCAGCCTAATCTCACAGACTATTAATATAATGCTTAATCTTAATCATTGCTCACTCCGACACTCTTAAAGTAAACGAAAATGAACCGGATTGCTCGAGCAGCTAAACCTAGCTAACCTATAACCTTGCACACTTTGTAACGCATTAAGACACTCTAGAATGATAATAAATTCTTATAAAATGGTTTTGTACCTTAAAACAGCATAACAAGTTACAATATAAATTTTTTGAATTTTTGAATATTTTCAAATTAAAAACGATTTTCTTAAATACCATTAAAAAAAACCCAAAAAGAGCAATTAATGCTTCTAGCCCAAATCAAAGTCCCATAATTTTCATGATAGCTTCAAAATATATAAGAAAAATAGTGAAACAAGAATTAGGATTTAAAAAGTAACGAAACCATTTTAAAATCATCCATTTTTCTAAATCAAATGCAATATGGAATTAGTATCAAATCAACTCTAAAAATTACGAAACTTAAACAGAAACTTATTTACATCATAAAATCATTAAAGTAATTTAACAGTAATTCTATAATTGTCCTAAGAATATTCCTGTAAAGTTTCAGCATTTTATGAGATTTGCACGATACCCCATAGCTACGTGGTACAACTGTGCAAGCACAGTGTACCACTCCCACTGCACAGACTTGTTAACCTTTTACCCATCTTCTTCTTCTTCTCTATGCCTTTTGTTTTCTCTTGGTGACATTTTCACCAACACATCTTCCCATCAAGAAAGGGACTAAACAGGGGGAGGGATAGTTTGGGAAATGGAAAGTCATCATTAGAAGAAAAACCATTTTTTCACAAGTCATCTCTTTTTTCAGAAATTTCTAAAAGTTGCCTCACTTTTTCACAAGTTTTCAAAACAAAGCCATCATCCCCAAAAAATTTAACCAAAAACCCACTTTTTCTTAATTTTCCCAAAGGTGAATCGTCATTGTGAAGAGTCTTAAATGTGTCCGTGTAATGCAATAATTCTGCCTGATATTTTGTCATCAAAATGGACTGTGTGCACTGTGCAGTGAAAGGATACCACCCAGAAAACAATTGAGTGGTCACATCAGGCGTGAGTGTTTTGGCAGACATTCGGTCCCGTTTTTTAAAGGAACCAGCTGATCATGCTATTAGCGGACAAGTTAAAGGTGCATGGTTTCTCACTTTTTAGGACACCAGCTTTGGATACTTTCTACTAATCCACTGTTGCTAACCATGATTAACAACCACCAAATGTACGCTGGCTTTGGCCTTTTCACACCTTTGCGTAGACTTCATTACTTCATAAGGATACACAAACTAGTAGAGAGTTATCTGAAGTCAATACATGTAGCTAGAAACGAACAGGGAATGGCAGAGATTGCAGTATCCTTCTTGCTTAACGAGCTAGCAGTCTTACTTCATGTCGAAAAGAGTCTTCTTGGAGGTGTTCGGGAGGAAGCCGAGTACATAAGAGCAAAACTAGAGCAAATGAGAGCTTTTCTGAGCGTCGCTGATGCAAAGGAAGAGAGTGATCCCCGGCTACAGGTATGGATGAAACAAGTGCGAGATGTTGCTTATGACACCGAAGACATCCTTGATGAATTCATTCTCCGCCTGGCTAATAATAATCGCGATGGATTCTTCGGGTCTTTGGATAGGATCACTTGGTGTGTAAAGAAAATAAAAGCTCACCATCAGATCGCTTCGAAGATTCACAGGATCAGACCAAGAATTGACAATATTTTTCCAAATTATGGTGGTTTTGACCATGGCTCAAGTTCAACCGTCATCAACAACTCATGGCTAGATCGTCGATGGGATGCACTTCTAATAGAAGAGGCTGAGCTTGTGGGCATCGAACAGCCAAAGTGTCAGCTAATTAGTTGGCTTGTCAAAGATGATTCTGGGCTCAAAGTGGTGTCGGTGGCAGGAATGGGAGGGTCGGGGAAGACCACACTGGTAAAGAAAGTATACGAAGATACAGAAGTGAAGAGGCATTTCCAAAGCCATGTCTGGATCACTGTTTCACAGTCATTTAAGATCGAGGAGCTTCTGAAACACATTATTCAGCAACTCTTTGATGAAGTCAAGCAAGAGGTTCCTCAAGCGGTGGAAACCATGGCTAGCCACAGCATGAAAGAACTCATCAGAGACTTCCTCCAACAAAGCAGGTATGTGCTTGTTCTAGATGATGTTTGGAATTCAAATGCATGGGATGCCATAGAAATCGTATTGCCTGATAACAGCTGTGGCAGTCGTGTACTGCTGACAACCCGTGACTTTAATATAGCTTCTACTTGTTCCTTAAAAACTCGTGGCACAACTTACACTATGAATGCCTTGTCTCGAGAGGAGTCTTGGACTTTATTTTGTAGAAAGGTGTTTCAAGGGAATGACTGCCCTCAACCTCTGTATCCACTCTCCGAATGTATCTTAAAGAAATGTGGCGGCTTGCCGCTTGCAATTGTGGCGATGGGTGGTTTTTTGGCCACAAAAGACAGGAAAATTGAAGAGTGGGATATGGCTTGGCGAAGTCTTGGTGATGAGCTTGAAAGTAATGACCAATTCGAGTTTATGACCAGAATATTCCTTCTCAGTTACTTTAACTTGCCTTTGCAACTCAAAGTTTGTTTGTTGTACTTGAGCGTTTTTCCTGAGGATTATGAGATAGAGAAGATGAGGCTGATACGGTTGTGGATTGCAGAAGGATTTGTGCAAGTCCGAGAAGGGAAGACTTTAGAAGAAGTTGCTGAACAATACCTCAATAATCTTGTCAATCGAAGTTTGGTCCAAGTGGCGAGGACATCTATTGATGGAAGGCTTGAGACTTGTCGCGTCCATGACATGTTGCGTGATATGATTCTTTCAAAGTCAAGAGAGCAAAGCATTGGTACCATAATCGGTGGGCATGTTGCAAAGTGGCGATGCCTAGCAATCCACAATTCCGTTGAAAATATACACCAGAGTGAATCCTATAGTCGATTGCGTTCCCTGCTCATATTTGGGGTTGTAGATCCACTTTCTAAGTCATCCATATCTATGTTCTTAAGCAGTCGGCTATTGAAGGTTTTAGATCTGAGAGATGCTCGGTTAGAGAAAATTCCAAGCTTAGTTTTCACGTTAATTCATTTGAGGTATCTAAGTATGAGGGGAACAAATGTGAAGTTGGTTCCCAAATCGATTGGAAAGCTTCAAAACTTGGAGACATTAGATCTAAAGCATACTTATGTGACAGAATTGCCGGCTGAAATTTTGAGACTTCGTAAGTTGCGCCATCTCTTGCTGTACCGCTACGAGTCTATTGAAAACTACTATTCCCTTGTACGTGCACGTGGATTTAAGGCTCCATGTAACATAGGAGATTTGATCTCCCTACAAAAGCTATGTTTCATAGAGGCGGGTGAGATCAATGGGCGCGGCGGCAGTTGTAACATTGTGACAGAGATAGGGAAGCTGACCCAACTCAGGCGGCTAGGCATTACCAAGTTAAGAAGCAAAGATGGGATGGATTTCTGCTCTTCCATTGAGAAATTAACCAACCTCAGATCATTGTATGTTTATTCTGTTGCCGAGGATGAGATTCTTAATCTTCAGTCCCTTTCGTCGGCACCTCAGTTTCTTCGAAAGCTAGTACTAGTGGGACGATTAGAGAAGTTGCCGCAGTGGATACCTTCTCTTCACAGCCTTGTCAGAATATTCTTACTCTCCAGCCAACTAGGGGATGATTCACTGCAGTTGCTTGAAGTTTTGCCCAATCTTGGAGATATTAAACTCGCTCAAGCGTACGAGGGGGAGAGCTTGACTTTTAAGGCTGGAGGGTTTCAGAGACTCAAGGCGTTATGGATTATTCAATTGAAAGGATTGAGATCGGTGACAGTGGAGGATGGGGCGATGCCTCATCTTGAAACAATACTTTTTGAGGGCTGTAAATTGGTGGATGAGTTGCCCTCAGGCCTCCAACATCTAACCAACTTGCAATTGCTTAGGCTCGTTGACATGCCAGATAAATTGACTGCGCCACTACAAGGTCAGGGTAACTCGAATATAGCCCACATTCCCAATGTTTGGATCGGAGGCTGGGAGGATGGTCGCTGGAGTGGAGAGTATCTGTAGAAAGAGGAGCTTCACTAGCTGAATGATGCTCTGTAAACAGCAAGGGGTTACGAGTGCCCAAAGGACGCAGGCAGCATATATCGGCTTCGTTGCAAGTTCTAAGCATCTTCACACAACCCGCATGATAGCCAAATTTTTCCTTGTTTCAGTTTCAGACGTTAGTTTCTAGATAATTATATATTTAATGGTTTTGTAAATTGTAATTAGTAGTTTTTATTCTTTCTTAGGTGTGTTTAATAACGCAACTAAGCATGCAAAACTTAAAAGGTTTTCAATTAAGTGCGTTTGATAACATTAAACCTTATATCACTTAAAAATTAATTACTACAAAAAATAGACTAAAATTTTAAGTCAGGGCGGACTTACTTAATGCCAATCACTTAATTTTAAGTGAAATGGGTAAAAGTTATTTAACATGTTTTTATATAAAAATAATAATTACCACCACGATATCGCCTCAATTAATTTGCTGGTAACACCGCTTCCACCACAATACAACCACCATCACAACTATTATTTTCTTTTACTATCGCCATTACAATTACAATGACCTAGCCACTATCACCACCACTACCGACACCACCACAAGGACACCGACATCACCATCATACCGTCGTCGTTACTGCGTTAATTTCTGTCAAAATCATCTAAAGATCTACCACACTACAACCATTGCCTTGACCACCTGTCGCCATCTATCGCTTCATCACAATTACCAACACCATGTCTTCACGCACCATTATCGCCACCATTGCCACATTTTTGTCGCCGTCACTGCCGCCATCACTACTCCTCCATCGTCACTGCCACCACAACCACCAACACAATTTTTGCCCCTTCAAAAAAGTTTCTAAGTACATAAACAAATTCATAATTTTGGTGAAATGGATAAACTTGTAAATAAATAATTTTTAGACATCTGCTTTTGGTTTACCAAACATGTTAACTTATTTTTCAGTAAAAATTTAGCCGCTTAAAGTTTTCACTTTTACGAATTCAGTGCTTAACTTTTTCAGCATTTAAATTTCAGTTTTATCAAACAATCCCAATGTTCCACATGTTAAAATTTAGGATCCGTAAGAAAAAAATAACGGAAGCAAAACAAAGCGCGTTGTCTTTGTTTTGAAAATGAAAACTACTCAGAAGAAGTTTTCCTTTTTAGGAAATAAAGGCACATTAGGGGTGGCTGGGTGAGTTGGATTTGGGTATAAGTTAAACAGGTTCAGGTATAAAGAGGCCATTGCTCATTTTACCCATTTGTTAATGCGTTAATTGGATCGTCACATTAAATGGATTGGTTTCAACCATTAATCCAATAGTGACCCATGAATGTTTCTTGGAAAAAATTTGGATGTTACCCTGGCTAAAGGAATCGTCATTTTATCCCTTATGTAGCGACAATCAATCGTCTTTAAATGTTTCTAGTGGCTTTTATTTAATGACGCTAAAAAGTGCTGCTAATAATTGTCGTCCTCTACGTTAGAAGAAAAGTCATTAAAAATAGGGGAAAGTAGGAATAACCCCCTCTACTTTACACGTTGTGCAATTTGCCCCCCTCCACTTCAAATTTAAGCACTAAACTCCCCCACAGTTACAGAAAATGGGCACCTTAGATGGATCCGTTATGAATAGCGTGAAATGACCAAAATACCCTTATTTCTTTATTAGCTAATGACCCCATGTACTATACATGGTGTGCAATTTCCCCCCCTCAACTTCAAAATTAACCACTAAACCCCCTTCCTTCGAGGACAATCATTTGGCAAAACTCTAATTAGGGTTTAGTGGTTAGTTTAGTGCTCAATTACAATTTAACGGTTTCCTTAGATGGAAACCGTTAAATTTAAATTACAATTTTGCCCATGACCCTCCCCCCTTCCTTCCCCCCATACCCGTCAGACCAGTCCCACACCCCATTCTGCGTTACCAGATTCACCGCAAACAAGGGATTGCCACAATCTGCACCTCCTCCTCTAGTCAACCCCGCTACAATTTGTGATTCACTGAGCACAACCACTGGTCTTTTTCTCCGACCACCAGAGAGTTACAAAAAAAAAAAAAAAGGGAACCACGATTGCCGTTAGGATTTGCAACTAATTTGCAAATTAAGCTTTTGAAATCCTAAAATTAGGAAGATTTGAAACCCTGATTTAAAAATTAGGGTTTTGAAACCTTAAAATTAGGGTTTCAAAACCCTAATTTTCAAATTAGGGTTTCTCTTCTCCTTCTCCAGATCTGATCTCGCCGCCGGCAGCCCAAGCGTCCTCCTCACCCCACGCCGCCGGCAGCCTCTCTCGGCCCACCATCTGGCAGACTTGCCCCACCCCACCACGCCGGCAAGCCCCTTGGCAAACCCACACCGCCGATACGCCGCCGGCAAGCCCCTTGGCAAACCCACGCCGTTGAGACACCGCCGGCAGCCCTTTCTCTCTCTAAATCCCATTTCAATTCAATTCAAATTTTCATCAATGCCGTGTTAATTAATGGATCACCTCGACGGGGTGCGCCGTTACCTCCATCACTGTTGACTACTTTGCGGCGACGGGGAAGGGGAAGGGGGAGGGCGGTCGTTGTGACGAGGAAAGGGGAGGGTGGTGCGGCGACAGGGAAGGAGGAGGCAGACGGGGAGACGAAGGGGGGCGGTGGTCGGGGGAGTTTGAAAGACAGAATTGGGTTGGGGGATAGGGGGTTGGGTGGCGGGGGGGTGGGTGGTTAGAATTAGGGTTTTTCTTTTCTGATTTTCTTTTCTAAAAAGAGACAATGGGCAAAAACATCATTTACAAAAAAAAATCGTTAGTCAACGCGCGTGTTGACCACGCGTTGTTATATTTAACGGTTTCCGTCTAAGGTGCCAATTTTCTGTAACTGTGGGGGGGTTTAGTGCTTAAATTTGAAGTGAAGGGGGGCAAATCGCACAACGTGTAAAGTAGAGGGGGTCATTCCCTACTTTCTCCTTAAAAATATTTAGCAACTATTAGTTGTCACTATACATGAAAGTGGAAGAATATTTTTACAACACGGGTATGAGTCAAAGTTTGTTCTTCTTTTTACACAAGGACACAGTACAAATTTTCAACTCCTCTCCTTCTCTTTACACAAGAACACAGCCCCATCGTTACACATACAACCACCACTTTCATGCCACAATTACAATTATACACACAAGTACAACCCCCACTACACTACCAATGCCAAACAACCACCATTTGCCACCACTTAACCTATTTATATGCTTAATCCCATATAAACAACCACCACCATAACTCCATTTCGTGAAATCCTTCAAGCAACTTGAAAAAGATAATAAAGGTGCAAGCTAACACAGTCATCAGGAGGACTGATTTAGGACATGGAACTCCGATTTAGCCATTTAGGATGTAGTGACGGCGACAGAGATGGCTACTGATCACGAACGGTGATGGCCAGTCTAATCTTTGGTAATCTTAGATCCAATATTCAGCCTCGCCTAGATGGCGGTTAATGGGATGCGACAACAACGAACCAACAGTGACGGTGACAAACCGCCAGCTACGGTGACGCTGGCCAATTGCCCCCGCCACAATACCCCTAGCACCACATGCGTCACTATAGCCACCACTGCACCTTAATGAACCGCCAAACAACAGTGATGGCGACCATCCGTCGCTTGCATCGAGATGGTCTAGATTATAGATCATAGAGAAAGAGTGGGGTTGAGGAGTGTAATAAACTCTTGGTCTCACTTGTCCAGAACTTGATAATCATTGTCAAGCCATTGTTTAATGGCCTAGATGAGCATTGAATGGCTGCTTATCGTGAAGGGAAGTCAAACAGTCAAACGGAGGTCAGAGATCCTTGCAGCATCCTCGAATTTCTTCAAGCTTAAAACTCTTGCAAGAGAGGAAAAAGCACCTTAAAGGCAAGCCAATAAATTTGTTGCCACCACCTGTGAAAGGCAAATGTACATATTTTATTTTATCTTTTGTGGGAGTGGTTGTGACTCTTTAACTTGCATTGACATGAAGCAATGAATTAGAAAATGTTACTGCAACCCACCCCCTTCTTGTGGGAGTGGCTATGACTCTTTAACTTGCGGGGACAATGAATTAGAAAATAAGTATTGCATAACCCCCCACCCAACCAACCCCTACTTGCTAAAACAAAAGCGCATTTCATTATCGCTTTCCTTCATTTTAAATAAGTTGGCCCATGGTAGAAATGCCTCTGAGAGAGATGATAAGAAAACCAACCTTTTTCGCTAAATCTCTCTCTCCTCTTATACGTTTCCATCACTACTGCCGAGGTTCCCAATTTGTGGTGATGTGGTAGTTAGATTGATCTATTAGCTAGGGTTTTCGTGTAAATCTAAGTGGTTTGGTGAGCTAGACGGCCATTGACGTTTAGACGGCTTGCAATCAATCAAGTGGGTTATTCTTTATTTTTCGGTATCGGAGTAATGTTGGAGTTGCAATGGGGTTAAGCTGTCCTTTTTGGGGTGTTGCATGAGTAGGTTGTGGTGGTCTTCGGTTGGGGTTTTAATTCTTCAACAATGGTGTCTGTGTATGACGGCCCTGCCTCGGGTAAGAGATGGGTAGGTGAGTCTAGAGTTATGTTTTCTTCTGGGGTTAATATTTTTCTGTCCCCCCCCCCCAGTTGTTCCCCCTTCTCCTTTGCCTTAGAAAGGTATGATGGATGTGATTTATGTTGGTTTGGTAGCTGTTGGGCCACAAAGGTTTGGTTTTGTTGGTTTCTGATGGTAAGGGGTCTTTCGATTAAAGATTGTCGAGGGACTTTAGATTACAAGTTGCTCATTATGGTTGTTTGAGTCTCGGCCGGAGGTTATGAGGGATAAGGTTCAATTTTTTAGATGAAGGTCACTCGGAGATGGTTGATCGCAACTTGGTCGGTGGTTAGTTGTTCTGATATGGTGTTGTTTTGGTCTCGCGTGTGTGTGTGAGGGACCTCTCTTTCTCTATCTCTCTCTTTGTGTGTGTGTGTGAGATTGAAAGAGAGAGCGAGAGAGATAAGGCATCACATAACACCTCCATAGCACCACGGGGAAGCCCCGCCGCTGAGCCAACTATTGGGATTAAAGCAGCAGTAACAACCACATTTCTAGTGCAGTGCCAAGTGTGAATTAAAGAGATCAACATACCAAAGCTCAAACCAAGATACAAACTAAATTTTTTCAGATTCAGCAATAATCAAGCACTCAAGAGCAAGATTGAACACAATGATTTTGTGTGGTAAAACCCAGAGGAAAAACCTCCACTATTTCAGTAATGAAATGTTACCATCTTTCTCTCAAGTTTTACACCAAACTTGAGCTATTCCACACTTACAAAGAGTACTACAACATGTTACCTCTTTTGGGTTAGAAAACCCAAATATCTCCCCACCAAAAACTTCCAATGCAATATGATGCCAAAGAAAGTGGGTTCGCGTCTATGTGGAGGTGCCACAAAGGATACAGTCCAAATCAGCTTCCAAGTAGGCAAAGTGAGAGACAGCAAGGATGGAGTAAAGGCTGAGAGCAAGGCTCCCCAGACAGGTCGCGAGGGCTGGCAGCGCCACGCAGGCAGGGCGACGACGAACAGGGCCGGTGGTCGATAGTCCAAGTCAAGGTCCAAGTTAGGGGTGCAGCGTCAAGGGTCCGATGTCAGAAGTCCAAATGTGTTTCTCTCACTAGAATTCTAGAGAGAATAAGTTTTTAGAGAGAGATTGAAAATGTCAAATGAGAGAATTCCCTAAATGAGTTCCAAAGTCCATTATTTATAGGCAAAAATGTGAATGTGTCATCAGCTAACAAGTGTCATCCCCTGGGAGTGACACATCACCGGGGGTTCCAAAGTACCGATTCTCCGTTAGACTGTCGGTCCCCGAGTTCGTGCTGCCCTGCCTTTGCAGCATCTATCTTCCTGTCTGAGGAGACTGACCACACCACAGTAGCATGATCAGAGTAGCCCGTTGCCCCAGCCACAGGTCCAAGCCCTTACTAAATCCCACAAGATGCGTCAAGAGACGCGCAGAGAACCCGATAGCAGCGAGGGTTTCCCCTGTAGCCAACTGCCAGGCAGACTAGGCGTGATGCCCTCCAAGGACCTGCTCCCGTCCCGGATAGCATGAGTGGACATGCTCGCAGCTCAGTGCTCAGAGTCCGCTGTGAGGGGTCCTCGTGTCGGAGCCCCCCGTGATTGTGACAATGATGGCTTTAAGGTTGTGAGCCCATCCCGTGGCGGCGATGACTTTAAGGTTGTGAGTCCATCCCGCTGCGAGGGGTCCTCGTGCTGGAGCCCCCCGTGATTGTGACGGCGATGGAATTAAGGTTGTGAGCCCATCCTGTGGCGGCGATGACTTTAAGGTTGTGAGTTCATCCCGCTGCGAAGGGTCCTCGTGCCAGAGCCCCCCGTGATTGTGATGGCGATGGCATTAAGGTTGTGAGCCCATCCCGTGGCGGCGATGACTTTAAGGTTGTGAGTCCATCCCGCTGCGAGGGGTCCTCGTGTCGGAGCCCCCCGTGATTGTGACGGCGATGGAATTAAGGTTGTGAGCCCATCCCGTGGCGGCGATGACTTTAAGGTTGTGAGTCCATCCCGCTGCGAGGGGTCCTCGTGCCGGAGCCCCCCGTGATTGTGACGGCGATGGCTTTAAGGTTGTGAGCCCATCCCGTGGTGGGATGACTTTAAGGTTGTGAGTCCATCCCGCTGCGAAGGGTCCTTGTGCCGGAGCCCCCCGGAAACATGTAACACGATTGTGGCGCGTGGGTGCGGCGGCTACCGTCGCGAGACAATACCTGGTGTCGGGGCACGTTATGAAAGTGTCACGGCGCATGGGCGCGGCGACGAGTGCTAAAGAGCGTGTAGTTGATAGTTATCACGGATACGGTACCCAGATGATAATGCACGGCCACGAGTGACGGTTGTCACGACAACGGCGCAAAGATGACAACGAACGTCATGCGACCACTGGTGGTGAGTGAACACCGTAGAGTGCATTGAGTAAGATGCCAGAGGGATCAACAGCCTCCCCCTCAAATACAAGGGTGCCGACCCCTCCTTAAAGAGGGTGGCCGACCCCTTCTTTAAGGAGGTGGCCGACCCTCCTTTAAAGAGGGTGGCCGACCCCCTCTTTAAGGAGGTGGCCGACCCCCTTCTCAGGGAGGTGGCCGACCCCCTTGGGGGATTTGTGCTCTTCCAAGCAACGATAGCGACATACAACTTGATTGCCTGTGAATGTTTGAAAGGAGCTGCACTTTGACCGGCTGATGGCGTTGAATAATTGACTGGCGAACGGGTTATGTGTTGCGCAAAATGGGTCCCTTAGCTGGCCCTGGGGTGTGATCCGAATAGGTTGGGAACACAATGGAGAAATCACAGAAATAGAATGACAAAACTTGGTCTGAAGTTGCTTCAATTCGGTGATGGAATACACAGCAACACCATTCAAAACACCATTGGTCTTGAGTATGAAATCAGCATTTTTATCCTTTCACACAGCTGCTGCTCTTCTTCCCTCTTTCTCTGTTTTTTCCTAATTTTCCATCGTCTCTCAAAGCCAGTCCCGGAACTCTTTAGAGACCAAGACAAAGGCATGTCACTTTGTCTTCCCTGAGCTATAAAGGCTAAAGTAAAAGGATATTTACTCATGGTGCCAAGACCATGGTAATCTCAGCACCAACATGATGAGCGATGCCCAACCGTCTTGCCACCATGAAGAAGTACACGTTGCTACCGTGCCACCACAAAGAACCATGCCTCGCTAGGTAACCACCATGGCCACCACTAACTAGCTTCGATCTTATTTCCTCTGGCCCAACTGACCCACACAGCCACCACAAAACTATCTCAAAACCGCCACCTGCAATCATCAATTGCCACCCTCATTCACCTCAAAACTGCAGCACCACCATGTATTAGCAACCGCCACCCACAACAGCCACCTCAATCACCATAACATCACCCTTATCGTTGAGGCCCACAACTCTAGTGGTAGTGGTGCCATGGTGATCCACATCATTCGGTTCGACAGGGCTGTCTGCAACAAAATAGAAACAAACCAAGAGTGAAACGTCTAATTTTTGTGGAAACGGTGGGCCACAGAGGTGGTGGTATGGTTCCAGGGAGCAGTGGTACGGAATTTCGTGGAGACGGTGATAAATGGAAGGTATAGATTTATCCTAGCAGAAAAGGGGCAGTCCAAATTCTCTGATCGACATTGAACCTGACGAGTTAGACCTATTAGGGTAACTGTTAGAACTTTTTGGGGTTTTAGGGGGCATTATGGTAAATATCCATATCAACAGAAATCATGTTTAAGGGAAAGACAAGAAAACATTTGTGAAAAGCCAAGTAAACGAAAGCATATCCCATTTGAAAATGGATATAAAAACCAATAAGATTACATAAGAAAATTAACATTGAGTCCTTTTTTGAAAAGTATAAACGAATAAGACTGTGTTTTTGCTTTGAAAACGAATATATATAGTATGAAAATAAACAATAAAAATAGAAAAATGAGAAATTCAAACGAACAAGCCCACAATATTATTCAAATGGAAAAAGAAAAGAAGCGTGAACAAGAGGGAGCTACTTTGTTCGTTGACTCGTAAGTATTTGTCTTTATTGACCTATCAATCACCCAACTCAGAAGGCCCAAGAGAGCCACAATGATGCTTACAAGATGCGATCGCGTGCAAGGCAAAGGACCACAATCTTGCCGTACAAGATGTGATCACACTCGAGTGTTGTTGGGCGCATATGGATCACCCAGTATCTCTTTGATCACATTGTTGGATCGAACGGATCAATTTTTTGGTCAGATTGTTACCATTTATTGTGGGGATTATATATTTGGTTTTAGTGACTATTTTTGTTCTACGCTCTAAAGAGCACACATAACATCCTCAAAATAGACTTTTGAATTAGTTGTCACATATGATCCTAGTATGGCCTAGCAAAATGGGTGGGTGGGTTTGGTTTGGGTCAAACAAGTGGCTAACCCATTTAAAACCATTTATTAACAGGTTAACAAGATCAATCATTAAAGCAATTTGTTTAACCAAGTATCTCAACTTTGACACGACACAATTCAATTTCTGAAGCGACTCAATTTCTGACCTGACTCTTTCACTTTATGACTTCAAAATTTTTAATAATTTTTCTGCATTTACATAATGAAAAACTTAGCAAACTCCCACCCACCAATGCAACTTCGCCAATCTTACTTTTGCCCTCCAAATTGTCCCTCAAATTAAAAAAACCCTTCACCTACAACCTCCCTGACTGCATTAGCACCTAAAACAACAAACACGTTCTGACGTTTCTTAGTCCTTTTCTAACAACCCCGAAAATATAACTGCACACAATATATGCAACTACTGTGAATTTCTCCATAAAGTACTTGAGCAAAAATATTAACACCCAAGGAATGACAATGGCGACATTGGGAAAGGGCTAAAAACTCATACTTGCCAAGAAAAAGAAAACCCAATTCCTAAATTTGAATCCAAATATACACAAGAGCAGGGGCGGTGGCAATGGCGGAGGGTGTTGGATTGTCCGTAATTGGTGCATTGAGATGGCGACGATGTTAGACGAGGATGTACGTGGGACAACGGTGGTTATGGAGCAGCTGAGGCAGATAAACGTAGACAAGCGGCAACGATGGCATCTGGTAAGAGAGTGGCAGCAGTGACAGTGGAGAGCGAGTGACAATGATCGCAGATTGTCCGTCGTCGTCGTCGAAGGGTGGAGATGACGACGGGCCGGTAGTGATGGAAATGCAGTGATGGCTAACTGAGGTCATGTTAGTTTTCGAAGGAAGGGACAGATTAGAGTAAAAAGAAAGTCAAAATGAGTTTAAGGGGTAAATGGATATCCATTTATGATTCATGCAAGCCAGGGGACTCGTGAGTTGCAATGTAGTCAACCCATTTTTCCAATTACGTAAATGGATGATTTTGGGTGACTTTTAAATGAACCGATTCTGAGAGGAAAACAGATTTGGGTTATGATTGCCACTAGATGATCCAATTGTCCGATCTAAATTCGGAAGCGAGAGTTCTAATAGTTAATCCTGTCAATTAAGCCATGCTCAGAGTTGAGAGTTGCAGGAAAAGATGCAAGGGGACGTGAAACTCGCACACCGTAGCCAAGGGCCACAAGCATTACCAAAGAAAGGGAAGGGAATTACGGAGTTACCAGTAATAACAAGATAGTAAAAGTAAAATGATTCCTCCACCAGACGGCGGATCACGAAAAAGTGCCAGTAATGGTCCAATAAATGTTTCAAGTGTAAAACAACCGCTTAAAATTGACTCGTCATGTCCCTAAGCATGCCACTGTAAATCAGAGTGAAAACTACAGGCAAAAGGCAGCTCCTTTCAGAAAATAACAGGAAAAATGACCGAATTGGAAAGGAAGCTTACAAAGCTGGGCCAAGCAACTATAATATGTCCTTCCATTGCTGCGGCTACTAGCTCTTTTGGGCATTAACGAGATTGTTACAGAGAACATGGAACTCAGATGTAAAGATAAAAAAATTACGACGCAACTAAATCAGGTGTTTCTGCCTCGACAGATAACAGAGCAGTGTGTACTTTGTCCATCCAACTGTCCAGCCGATCGCGCAAAGATTTGATCTGCGGAATCCCCAGCACTCTTGGTTGAACCCACGAAACATGAACTGTCCCCTCAACTTGATCAATAATCCCCTCGATGAGATGAACCTGCAAATCCCGTAAGGAATGTTTGCTTTAGCACCTCTGAAGAATGAATAGAATGTAATAACATGTACATAACCAAGCAGGTAACATTACAAACTAAAAAGAATGAATGTGATTAGGAGTAAGCATTTAAACTGACCAAGCCCATCCAACCGGCCAATCTTAACCGACTTAAAAAAAATTGGTTTACTTCTTATTTTATTTTTTTCCAAACCCAACGTTCGGTTCGGTTGGTTCGGTTTGGTTGATTTGAAACCATTCTAAACCGAACCAAACCAATACATTTCCAGTTAAAATATATAAATTTTAATCTCATCCTTGCAATTAACCATACTT
>JAVXUO010002515.1:0-32500 GCA_033065855.1 Escallonia rubra
AAAATTTTTATAAGGTGGGAAAAATGTAATACCCCGCATATTTTGAGCGCGAATTTTTCGAGCGCATTAGAAATAATTTTTCTAAACGACAATAATTATCAAATGTTTGAGAGAAAAAAATATAATTTAAAAAGTAATAAAAAGGGCTAAAGTTTGAGCATTATTTGGAAAATAATAATGCATGAGAGGTTAAGAAGTTTTGGGGTTAAATTATAATTTCATTTAAAGTTATGGGGGCCATTTTGTAAGTATATAAAATGTAGGGATGATTTTGTAAATTTGGGAAAGTAAGCTAGAATAGGTTAGTAATGTGTAAAAATTTTAGAAAACCATTTCATTTAATTGTGCCACCTCGTACTTAAATTTTCATGACGAAGAAAGTCTAATAATTAAATAATGTAATTGGGATAAGAGCGTATTCAGGTAAAAGAAAAACAAAACAAACAACCAAGAATAGAGAGGGGAACACTAAAGAAAAGCAGAAAACATAGCAGCCGTGGGGAGGAAGAAAAAACAGGGAGAAAGAAGAAGGAATCGGGCCATTCTTCAAGAGGTAACCCTTCAAAACTTTAGCATGTGTGCTCTAGTATGTGTTTATGGGATTTGTGTGTGTTTTTAGTCATTGTGGAGTGTGTGCGTGAGCCATGAGCATGGCTATGTAGAGAGGCATTTTTCTGGGTATTGGATGGCTCGGGTGTGATATTATGGCTATGGTATTGCGTAATTTTCGTTCATAGGTTAGTGATAAATAGAGTTGTGGGCTTGTAGGGGGTAAGGGAGAGAAACTGTAGCTGTGCAATGGGTGCAATATGTGATTACAGTGGGTATTGCTGGGTATATATGGGTTCAGGTGTGGGAAATTATGAGTAATTATGGATGTTAATGGTGAATTTTTTGGTGATCATGTGTGTTTAGAAGAAAAGGGAGGGACTTAGTGTATTTGTGTGTGTTGCCGGGAGATGTGAGTGGGTGACAGTGTGTGTTCTTGGTATTGACAGTGAGTGTATATGTTCGAGTAGGAATATGTGTGTATAATTGTTATGTAACCCAAAAATCCAGAGCCTTCGACGCCTTGAACCCCTGGAGCATTAACATACCACATCACATCAGACGGTGCTCATAGACACAAATTGTAATATTGTTCATATAAAAAAATTAATTAATTAATTTTTAATTATTTTAAAAGAACCTTGCATGATTTTGTGGCTGCCAAAGATAGTCACAAACAAAGGAGAATGACACCTCAATTTTTTCAAGAGGTGGAGTGTGTGCATGTGAAGCTAAGTGGAAGTTGAGGTGGCATGAGGGAATGTATCAAGAACAGCTGTTTAAGGAAGAATAGAAGAAACTTCAGAGAGAATTTCAGAAAGTTTTCAACTGAGAAGTTATAAAAGGAAGGGAGAGGAATAAAACACAAGAAATGAAGGGAAATTTGGTGAAGAATTGGAGGAGTTATAGATCGTCAAAATCAGGTAAAAATCAGCCTTTAATGTGTGGAGCAGCTGTTTGCGGGGCAAATAGAAGAAAAATCCAGGAAGAATTTTGTGAAAGGCTGAATAGAGAAGTTATAGAAGCAAGAAAAAGGAAGAATTTACAAGAAATAAAAGGCTTTTTCATAGAGAATCGAAGAAGTTACGAGCCTTCAAAGTAAGGTGAAAATCAGCTTTTAGTGTTTGTGTGTGTGTGTGTGTTCTTGGTATTTTGGTGTGTGTTCTTGAGGAATTAAAGCTCCATTGGATTAAATTATGGCATGATTTCGTGTAAACTCTATTGTGGGATTAAATAGGTGGAAGTGAAGTGAAATTAAAGTGGATGAGGATGAAAATTATGTGTGCATAACGTGCATGTGTGTGTAGGGAGAAAGCAGAAGGGGAATTAAGGTGTGTGCTGCAACTATGTGTATTTATGCAGTGTGTGTGTGTGTGTGTGTGTGTTGTGGTTGTGTGTGTGAGCTTATGTGTAATGCGTGTTTGTAAGCTGAATCAGAGTGTGTTATATGGGTTATGGAGTGTGTGAAGAGTGGGGAGTAAAATGTGAAGTGATTAAGATGGTTCATGTATGATTTTGGAGGTGAAGAATCGTGAAAACCGTAAGTGTGTGTGGCTGAGGTGAAGAAGTGTATGCTTTGATCCATAAACGGATGAATATCAACTGTTATTGTTACTAAAAGTCATGTTCTTTTATAATTTTCAAACTTTATTTTCGAAATATATATAATTTTAAGCCAGCAATTGGCCAAACACAAAAGAAAAACTCCTATTCCTTTTAAAAGATCTTCAATCTGTGAATTTTTTGGATTTTTATGAGTTTTCTAAGGATGTTAAATATTTGAGATAATTACAGCAATGTTCCCGAGGTTATGGTGAAATTAAAATCAATGACATTAAGTTTCAAAATGTAACATACTGTGACCAAAAATCCTAATTTTGTAACACTTGTGTCCATCTGTCAGGGTTCCGTCCAAGAAGTGTACTTTTTTATGATGTCATCGTTATGTATTTTCAAAATGGAAATATTGTCCTTGCACTCCACATAGTAAATAATTTTTTAAATGTTCCGATTAGGATTTTAAACCCTGATTTGATTGATTTGTTCAAATTGGAGAGAGAACAAATCAATTTATTTTGAAAATTGGAGAGAGAACAGATCAATTTTCAAAACATAACGATGACATCATAAATTGGAGAGAGAACAAATCAAATAAATTGATTTGAAATAAATTGATTTGTTCTTTCTCCAATTTTCAAAATAAATTGATTTGTTCTCTCTCCAATTTTCTTCCCAACGCCTGCACCGTGCAACCCGCAGATTCAGCCTCTCCCACTGCCAGCAACCAACTGCCGGCATCGCCTCAGCTGTCGCATTCCCTCTCCATCTCTTCTGTCCCCCTGCCCGATCCCCCTGCCAACACCCTCATTCGCCCCCTCGCCGACAGCCCCCTCCCTTACCCCACGACCACCGTCGCCGACCAGATCCACCCATCCCTGACAGATATGTCATTGCCTTCGTGTTAGGCTTTTTTTGTGTGTGTGAAATGAAGACACATGAGATGAAGTGAGAGGAGAGAGAAAAAACATATATGAAGATGTAATTTCAATTTTATTCAGGGACAATTAGGTCTTTTTGTCAAAATCATATATATTTTGTCTTGTCAACGAATGTAAGTGTAATTTGTCCAAACTAATGGACACGCCTTTAATATCACCTTAACCTTAGGGACTTTGGTGTAATTATTCCTAAATATTTTTATCCTTTAGATAGGGTTTTGAATATTTAAAAATATCAAATCAGGTTATTTTAATCTGAAGATTTTATGGGGTGCTTATGCAGCTGAGATACTTCAGTATCTAAAATCTCATGGTATTTTGATGGCGATTGTTAATTTTAACAAAATTGGTCCCCTAGCGCTTGGTTTGTTTATCCGGATAGGATTTTTGAGCAAAAATTTCACCGAATGACTTTTTTAGTCCAAAAACCAATTTATATTGTAAAAAGATATTTTGGGTCATTTTGGAGTGTTTATTGGTGCAAGAGTCAACAGGGGGTGTTTAGGTAATTTTACCTATGCTACGGGGGTTTTGGTAAATTTTCACACCCAGTGACAATTTTTTGTGGAAACTCATGGTTAAGCAACAAAAAGCATAAGAAATGAGAAATTTAAGTGAAAATAGTTATAAGAAGGATGGTAGTGCGGTTGAGGAACTTTTATGGCCTAGGGCAAATTCGGTTAACAGATTAGCCGTAATAAGTTTTGAACAGATAAGCAAGAAAGGGTAAGGTTGGGTGTGTGTTTGTATCTTAAGATTGTCTAACAAGAAATATTTTATTAGAATAGGTAATTACATTCGTTGGAAAATTCGGAAGCGAGGAGTTCATCGGCTATAAAACCAAACAAGTAAGGATAGTGCGGTTCTGTGATGCTATTCATTGTTTTGTTTAGCATAGCATGTTGATGATGCTTACGTTGAACTCATATTGTTATGCTTGAACACCGGTTGGTCTTATGACCCGGTATCTCTTGTTGACTTATGATATTGAGGACTTAAGGTAGAATAAATTTCCTTAGTCCGCCCATTGTTGAAGCTTGATAAGTTGATGAGGACTTATAATCGAAATACTCTCTAAGTCCGTTCCTTCGCTGAAAACTGTCTCATTCTATTCATGCGAGACTGAGATGAACACCCCATATGAAGGGGCATCAGTAAGGGGAGGGCCACTGAAGCGAAGTAATTGATGGTCAGTGAAGATAAAGTAACTGACAAAAAAAGGAGGAAGCGCGCTAGAGTCTGTCGTGTCGTGTCAAGTCGAGCATGCATTGCAATTGATTTTAATTGATATTGCTGATTTTATTATCTCGATATTCTCATGATGATTACTTGATTTAGTGTTTCTCTTGTATTGCATTGGCATAGTCCATGAGTCTGTCCAAGTGGAAATGATGATGTTCTGTTCGGCTTAAGCCGCTTAGTCTGAACAAAGGTGATGTATCAAGGCGATTGTACTTGTTTTTTCTTGACATTCTTAAATTCATTGCCTTCTTTGAGAATTCATAATCGATTATCCAATGTTTCTAAAAGGGTTGTGCATTGTACTCCTTGTACTATCCTTACTGGGCGATTTGCGCTCATTCCTTACCTGATGTGTTTTTCAGGTAGTAGGTTTTAACGAGGAGAAACCTCTAGTAAAGGTAAAGAGAAATTATGCTAAGGTTCTGTGAGGAAATATATCGCCACAATGATGGGAATTTGGTGTAAAAATCAAGTTGTATTATGTTGTACAGTTTCAGCTACCATACGATGTGTACTTTTAAGAAAAAAATTTATAAGGACGTGTTATGACGTTCCTTTATCATCTTAAAGTTGTAGTAGCTCTATGTCGCATTAAAGGTTGTGATGCTGACAGGATTGACATCTCAGCTCCAGTAACATCACTTGGGCTGGGGGTGTTACACAAACTTCAGAGCTTCTAAATAATCATTAACTCAATTTCTCCAAAACATACAGTCTGAAAACAAACTTTAACTTAAACTACTAAAACTTAAACTTAAGTTACAAGCTAACAGTATTGACCCATGCATGGGTCTTACTACTAAAAATCGTGGTGGGCACTCCAGAATCTCACTAAGGCTCTAAACTCATTTCCAAACGATCTACGGTTTATCATTACCGGCATAAGGGAATCAAATCAGGGTGAGCTTTTGAGAGCTCAATAAGGTCGCTTAAGGAACGACCAAAGATTTACTAAATGATCCACGATTTAAATAATTTTTCCAAAGGATTTCAAAACGAATTAGATAGTTCAAAGACAATATGGAGAAGAGTTTCAACTCAATTCCCTTCAACAAAACGAATGTCGTGGCTTAGTAACCCGAATAACTAGTAAACCAATTCAATATCCATTTTGCACATAAGACATAACACTTCAACATCTTGTGTCTGCTATCCTTAAACAGATCCGCCAAAGCTCAGCTGTATCAGAATCATAACAGATCATGCACACAGACAAATTACTGGGGCACTGTCATTGATCGAAATAACTGAAGTCACATCACATAAAACGTATTTCAGAACCAAGATATTTATCAATTATCAAGACAAGCATTTGAACAAGATCAACAATCACGGAATAACAAATAATCCAATGCTCAGCATGTAATAAGAAGTGAGCATCTACATGAATTCAAATAAGCGATTTAGGCTCAATCTTAGGGTTTCAATGGCAAGTAAACATATTGATATCGATTCATCACTCAGAGTTCAAGAATAGACACGAATGAATCGAAAGAACATATACGAACAAATCGATGAATTTGAGGTTTGGATAGAAATCCTCACCTCAGGATTCAGATAGAAATCCGTACCCAAAGTCTAACAATAGCTACAACAATTCAGAAGAAAGAATACGAACACAAGCTGATTAATTTTAGCGTTGCATAGAAATCCCTAACCAGAGTCCAACAATAGCCACAACAATTCAAAAGAAATAATACGAGCGCAAGCCTATGAACTTAAGGTTCGGATAAAAACCCTTACCTCAGGATTTAGATCAAAATCTATACCCAAAGTCCAACAATAGCCACAACAATTCAGAAGAAAGAATACAAACACAAGCTAATGAAATTTAGGGTCGGATAGAAATCCCTTATCTCAGTCCGAAGCTAAGCTAACCACAAAATCTTCTGTTTCAACCTAAACGGAACAATCTACTTACTAGAATACATTCTATAGTATGATATTACAAACTCAATAATAAGTCACACATATTCCCTGAATGACCCACGCACTAGGTATGTAAAATTATTAAAATACCCATCGCGTGTATAATTACCAAAAGAACCCCTCTCATATCTAAATCATCATAACACTCTCCTAGTAAGTAAAATAATCAAAATATCCCTTTACTGTGCAAATTTATCACAACATCTTTCTTATAGGTAAAATTATCAAAACACCCATCTGGATGAAAAATTACCAAAACACCCCTAGTGCCCCTTGCACTGGAAATATCTAGAAAAACACTTTAAACACCCTTTTAAGCAACTTGAAGTCATTTATGGACTAAAAAGTATTTCGAGAAATTTTTCGCCCAAAAACTCGTAACCGGTATCTGAATCGAATGCTCAGAGGCCGGTTTGGCTAAAAAAAACTATCAACCTCAAAATGGTACGAAATTTTAGACACTGACATATATCAGTTATATAAGGTTCTCCTAAAATTTTTGGATAAAATTAACCTGATTTGCCATAATAAATTGAGAACCCCTTTTTCACCTAGTCCACATAATTTTGTCAAACAGCCATGATTACCTCACTGACCAACCAGCTAGTTAATAGACATGGCTAACCGAACTCTTCAGTACCTTAATTTTCTTAGACATTCTCCCAAAATCTAAAATTACCCATTGAACAACGGAACGGTTAGCCCACATGGTTGACCGACAAGTTAATCAGTGTCTAAGTCTTGTACAAGTACAAATCAGCCAGGTTAATGTTTTATCTGTGGTGTGCTTAACTAGGCTATAGTTTGTGTATGTGTGTGTATATGCATGTGTTTTTTGTGTGTTCAAATGAGTGTGCGTGTGTGCGCACGCATGTATGTGCGCGCGCGCGCGTGCATGTGTACTTTATTAGTGTATGTGTGTATATGCATGTGTGTTCTATGTGTGTGAAATGGCCATCTTGCAAATACATCAGTGCTTCTTGTAACGTAAGTCATAGCATACCTTGTTGCAAAGACTAATTTCCAGAAGCATTTTATTTACATTCTTTTTATAGTGTTATTATATTCAAGAGCTTTAACGCACGTTCACATCAAACTGCAACCCCCCTTCTTCAATTCATTTCTTCTGCCCAAACCAGCCATGCCTAATGAATTATTATTCTGTGGAGAACTTCATTTGCACTACTAAAAGCACACCCTCATAGCAAACATCATTAGAATCCCGCTACACTATTATTGTACTAGAATGTTTGGACATTTAGACATGCGTTGCTGTTGTTTCAAACAGTAAGCAGTGTATATTGTCTAAGCTTTGAAATTGTAAGATTTTCAAATTTTGGAAATATAATTTCACCTATGCGAGTGCATAACCTTTTGCAACTGTATGTATACAGTGTATTGTGTGTGAATGTATGCAGTGTGTACAAGGGGTGTGCGTGTATGCATGTGTTTGTGATGCTGAGGGTGTAGTATTGTACTGGTGGGCGTGGGTGTGTACGATATGTGTGCGTAGTGTGTGGTGGGCGTGGGTGTATTTATGGTGGTGTATGGCGTGTGGTAGTTGTTCGGATGCGTGTCTATGTGGATTGGTGTGTTTGTGTAGCGTAAATGTGTAAGTATTAGGTTACTTGGAGGATTTTAGAAATGACGAGTTGATAGGTGAAAATGGATTAATAGAGATGTGTTGTGCGGCTATGTGGTACAGTGCGTAAATACTTACTGCTATTGGGCGATTGTGTGGTGCATGTATGTGTATTGTCGCTTGGACAGCAGAGTGGCGAGTCTGTGTGTAATTACTAGTTGCCAGCCGGTGTAGGTAGGGTGTGTGTGTGGGTGTGTGTGTGTGTGTGTGTGTGTGTGAGAGAGAGAGAGAGAGAGAGAAAGAGTTTGGAAAGTTGGGATGAGAGTAAAATAATTTAAAGAAATGATAGATTTATTCTAAGTACTTTCAGAAAGAAGTAGAGATAGGCGCGTAGAATACTGGCTCGCTCAAGAGAAGCTTAGAATGACGTTGATAGTTCTTCTAGCCAAATGTAGCAAGTGCTCATCACGTTTGATCTTGGTAACGAGGAAATACATAGAGTTAAGGTAAGTGACATTTGATCCATCTAGTGTTTATAGTTAAAGTGTGTATGTTATTTATGTTTGAGAAAGCACTATTTACAAGAAAGGAAATACTTTTAGTGACAACATCTTTTAGCCTAGAGGAGACAATTGTTCATAAAAATGCTTTTAGCAACACTAATCTATCGTTATTTTGATAGCAATTGTTATGGAATTCAAAATTGTAACGGTTAGTAAAAAGTTGACTAGATTTTTGGATTTGAAATATCTTAGAAGATATTGAAATTTCGCAGTATCCCGGTAACGGTTTCTATGCCTTTGAATTATGTGCCGTAGCGCTCAATTTAAGCAGCGGTTTACATTTTTTTGCGAAAAATTCCCAGAGAGACCCTTTTTGTCCCAAAAATTCACTTAATCATTTAAAAAAATGCTTTGGAATTGTTTTGGTGTGTAATGGTACGTTAGGCATCAACGGTTTGGTAATTTTATACAAGTCCCGGGGGGGGAGATATTGGTAATCTCACTCACTTGGGGAAAATTTAGCAGTCAGACATACTTGAGCGTCAAGAATTAACACCCCATATAGTTTGTAGTTTAGGTTTCGATAGACAAGAGTTAGGACCGGCCTTTGAGCAAGTACCAGAGCCGATTAGCAATCCCAAGTAAATGCTTATGTCATGTTTCTCCGTATACCCTACTTTCGAATATATGTAAATGTACACGTTATTTCACTAAATGCAAACTTTAATGTTTTTGTAATGCTTCTGCTTTTGTGTAATTGGGTTAATGAGAAAATGAGTTAGAATTGCCATGGAATATGTTTTGTTGGTTTTTAAATCTGTGTAAATCGTGATATCAAGAGGTTATTAATGGTTGTTGTGCCCCATATCCACAGGGGAAAGTGGATTCTGGGTCCTGGTCAACGGGACCATACGTTGGCACATAGTACTGTTACTCGTGGTTCGCCCCTGCAACCACAGTATTATTTATCTCGGGTGGAAGAGGGATTCTGGGTCCTAGTCAGTGGGACCACGCTGGCCACAGCATACCATGAAAAGAGTTAAAATTGCATTCGAAGTTTTAATAATGTTGTTTGGCATTCGTTTTGGAAGAGTTTTCCTGCAAGCATGATTTGCTTTTATAAGTATATATGTGTATAGTATCTCCAATGAAATTGTTACCAACTTTTAAAACAAAGAAATCTTGGCATGTTTATAAACCCCACAACCTATTTTAGATATATGGTGTGTGTACTTATTGGGTCCTAAGCTCACTCTTTTATAAATGTTTTCAGGTGACTACTTAGATGAACCCGACATCCATGACGGTAACGAGGATGGAGTCGCAGGAATTGGTCGTCAGGGATTTAAGTCCTCTTAGAAATTGTTTGATGACATTGTAGTACTATATCCTTTATGTTTTGAGAATTGTTAGGAGCTTAGATCTCCATAAGATTTTTAATAATCAGTGTTAGTTTATTTATGAAAGAAGTCATTAGAGACATAATTGAGAGATTTATAAGTATGATTTTTAGAAATCTTATTAAAGTAATAGTTTAAACGCTTGGTTATAGATTGTTGTGTACAGCTATAGTAAGGCCTGGCAGAGTCCTGGGCGGATGTTCAAATGGGCCTTCAACCGGTCAGAGATCTAGCTCATGGGCTCATCCACTACAAGGAAAAAGGCTTTTAGCGACGGGAAAATCCGTCGCTAAAACATTTAGCGACGGATTTACCGTCGCTAAAAGTCCCTCGTATAAAAGCCCGTTACTAATAGTTTGGCGACGAAATTTTCAAATCCGTCATTAATATTTAAGTTTTTGCGACGGATTTATTTATTAATTAGCGACGGAATATCCGTCTCTAATTATATTTTAAGTATTTTAATTTAATTTCTTTTTTAACATTAGCGACGAAATAAATGTTTTAGCGACGGATTATTCCGTCGCTAAATAAGACATTGAGCGACGGAATAATCCGTCGCTAAAAACTGATAGTAATAAAAAATATTTAGCGACTAATATAATCCGTAACCAAAAGTAAAAAAAAACATTTTAATTTTTTTTTCTAATGCCTAAACCTGTAATAAAAAAATCAATCCTCAACAACAACCCGCAATAATCAATAAACAAAGAAATATATATAATTAATCATAAAAAGGACTCATTATCTACAAGCTGGGAACCGGATACAGCCGGTTAGGGGAGGGGAGAAGAGTACAAGCCAGGCGCGGGGGCCGGGGGGAAGCTGAGACCGGGCACGAGAAGGAGCTCATCAGGGGTTGCCGATTCCTAGATCTGGATCCTGCTGATTTGGGGCCGGCTCGACATGTCCAGCTGCGGTACCTTGCTGATTCTGCTCCCTGATCATCCTCAATACCACCGTAGCAATGCGCGCGATCTCATTGTGTCACGACCCGAACCCACGGGTAAGCCCGTGAGCTAGGCACGTGACCGGCCGCAGACCCAATAGGCTCCAACCGAGGGCTCTGCCAGGCCTTACTACAATCCTGTGACTCCAAAAATAATTCTAATTTACGGACCTCCAAAAATTCGAATAAAACTCTCATTACATGTCTTTAAAACTTATAAAGAAAACATGAGGAGACCTAAGCTCCTTACATCAGTTCAAGCATAACGTAAATTAACATAGACTAAATGTTCGAATAATGGACACTCATTATTCTAAAAGTTCTCTTCGGGCACTTCTCCCCCGTGTGGCTCATACGGCTCCGCTTCCCTTAAGTCGTCACCTGAAAAGTAAGGAATGAGCGAAAGCCCAGCAAATACACCAGCCATGTTCCTAAAATAAGTTTGAAATTTCTAAAACATGCCATGGGTTTTCTTTCAACAAATCCAACATTCGGTCATTGTCATTCTTAAAACCTTTTCCAAATACATATAAACATATATATGAAGATTCAAAAAGAGGATTTTCAAATATGAGTACGATCATCGTTAATTACATTCACATCAAACGCATATTTTTCTTTCGTTAGGTATGTTGCGGTCAGCGTACGAGCCCCCCTGACTAGGGCCCGAAATCCCTCCTACACCCGGGATAAAATTTTGTGGACGCATGGGCGAACCACCAGCCACAGTACTGTGCATCAACGTATGAGCCCCGTTGACCAGGGCCCGAAATCCAACATTCCCCCGTTGGATATGGGGCACAACAACCAAGACAAGTTTCATTTGCTCATTCAACATGTACGCAGTAAAATCCATAACATTTGATTCACATAACATTCCATGGCATTCTTTCAAGTTACATTTGTCATCAAATACTTTAGAAATAAAACGTATGCAACATAAAACTTTAAACTTCAAATGGTCAAATCATAAATACATATTATAGTTTTTGCAAATAAATATACGGAGGAACATGACAGGGGTACTTACCTTGCTCAAACATGGCTTCTGGTAATTGCTCAAATGCCGGCCCTAGCTCTTGACTATCCAAACCTAAATAACAAATCATACGGATGTCATTTATTGACGCTCGGGCACGTTTAGATATTATGTTTCTCTTAGATGAGTAAACTTTACCCAACCGTCCCCTGACTTATGAATAATTGCCTATTTGCCCCCAATGCCTCAAGTACCTTATTCACCCAGATATAATCTAAAAGAGTCATTAGAAATAATTTAATAACTTAATTTACTATTTAAAAAAAAGCACCGAAATCTCTTTGACGAAAAAATTACTTAGCATGCTTATTAAGCTCCGAAAAATCTGAAACTTTTACTGTATGTAGATCTTGCAAAATTAATATAAGTTACTTCTTTGAGTTTTGTCCAAATAATATTCTAAAAATATTTTAAAAATTCGAAAAGAAACTGCTGGAATATGGTACCTTTTTAGCGACACTTTTTGAGTTTAAAAGTTTAGAACCAAGTTCTCTCTCTCTCTCTACCCAAAGTGCCAGCCCCTCACTTCGATTATTCCCACTGCAGCCATTACCCACGGCCACACAAAACACACAAATCTGTCCACGCAAGGTACCAACCTTGTTGTTACTTCCATTCTCTCTCATACCTGGCGCATTAACACACCATAATCACTCAGCCCATTAGCATCTCCACTCTCCTCCATTCCACGGCAGCCATGGCTGCCTACTCACGAATCCATCACGGCGACATGGCTGTCGTCGCCACTCTTATACGCAAACAGCCCCATCATCGCAAACCATTATGCCATGTCCACGTACCTCTTACCTTAAATGACCCGTAAACCCATGAACACAGCCCTCCCACGGCTGTCAACCATTCCACATATATATGTATATAGATTTCATACACACCTAGAGACCCATTTACATCCATACCCGAAATATATTCACATAGACTTAAATTTCAAGTAAGCTTACCGAATTTCTCAAGCGCCGGAGGCCTCCTTCACTCTTTCTCTGCGTCCTGCCGCTTCCAGATTGTGTGTGCACTTTAGGGTCGGCTGATCCTAATGTTACACACACATATATATATATATACAAAGACAGAAAACCTAGTTTTGACAAATTTCATAAAAGTCCCCCAAATTTTCATGAGTTAATTTAGTATTTGCCCCGGCTTTATATTATTTCAGAAGGAAAGACCGAGCACTACTTATGACATATCACGTATCAGAAAAATTTACTCATAGGTTGTCGCGTAACTCGCTTCACTAATGGTCACTATCAGATTTCTAAAAAAATACCGTAACGCTAATTGTCGCTAAAGACCTCAATCAATATCAATTATATCTGCTATCATTAAATTATAATTTATGATTCTAGAATTGTCGCTAAAGATCATCATTATAATGCTCTCCAAATTCGCCGCTAAAAACTCAAAAGAACATCACTTTTAGAAACTGTTGCTAAAGTAATAATAACCGGGGAACGGGGCATCACACATTGTCGTCCAACGGATGCCGAGGAGCCGGTGTCTGTGGAGGGGCAGCGTGGGGTGAGGACGCTCTTATCACGGCACGAGAAGTCCGACTAGGCAGGCCGCGTATGCGGCCTTTCGGCCGATTGACGACCTCCGGCGTATCCAGCCATCGCTACAACGCCCCAGTACTCGCAACCGTACTAGTGGACGCTAATGGCTGTCCGGACTGCTCCTCGGACCCCCTAAGCTGTTCATACGAGGCCTGCAAAAACAGTGATATAAAGATATGTTAGGGCATTAATTAACGCAACAGATATTGAGGATAGAAAGACAAAAAATTAACAACTAAAACAAATTGACTCACATCGATACGCCGGGCAATATCTGAAATATAGTCGCCCGCCCGGTGCGCCTCGTCCTTGTCCTTTTTGAGCACGTGCGTCTGACTATACGTCAGAGCTACGACCTCATCCTCCTCCAGATCTGGGTGTTCGACCGCATTCTTGTGTCGGACGATGTCGTGTGGCACCGACCCCCCCGTGTGCATCGGATCTCTTTTCTGTCTGTTCTCTGCCCCGCTCTTACTCTTGGCGTCCCAACCTGGATCCGCAGCCCACCGATCTATCATCGCCGTCCATACAGTCGGAGATATCCAATGTGGGGGATATCTCGTCATCTCCGTCATCGGGGCACCCTCGGGTAGCATCTTCTTCACCCGGTCCCTTGCGTCGTGGAGCCATCGGCAGTAATTCTTGCCGATGTAAGCAAAGAAGGCCTGCTGCCCCAGTGCCTGCTGCTCAGGCGAGTCAAACGTGAACCCTTCCTGTAAGGCATTCAATAACAAAAATTAATTACAAAAAACAAACTCTAATTAAACAAATACTATCGCTGAAAAAAATACTTCACCGTACCAGCCACTCCTCCCATAGGGACTCCCTCGCAGCGACATCCCAGTCCTTCCAGTATAGGCGAGGCTCGAAGAATCGGCCCTTCACAAGAACGCCGATCTTCGTCCTCGCCTGATTCTCCAGGATCCTGCCAAAGAAGTAAATAAATAAATTAATACAGTTCAAATATAAATTAACACCCCAAAATTTTAAATATAAGCCATGATGTGATTTTTTTTTTACTTACAGTCCCTCCGGGGTGAGCGTAACTCTCTGTTTACGCTGGGGGTCGATGCGTACCCCGCGTGTCGGACCACGGCCTCGTCGAGATCCTACAAAACACAGACATTAATACAGTTCAAATATACTTTAAATATAAGGCTATACTTGTGGTAGAACCCACGGAAGAAGGAGAATCAACGTGCGTGTGGGATGAATCTGCATCGGGCTGGGGCGACGGCGACGGCTGGGCCTGGGGCTGGGGCCTCATCTGCTGTCCGTGATCACTCTGTGCGTCGTCATCAGTGGGCAATGACGAGGTAGGTCCCACCAGGGAGGAAGTAGCTCGGTGTCCAACCCGGCCACGAATAGCCCGTATCCTATCCATATCTGACTTCGTATCGATAAATTACAAATACATGAACACATTAAAAACAATAATTTGGCAGAAATCATCATCGGCACTATATATATATGAACGGAGGTGCAAAAACACATCAATATGAACCAAGTTCTAAAATGTTACTACATTTTTTTCCCGGTTTGTTACAACATTACAACTCAATCATTTTCAGTTTGAGAATCATCACTTTCTTCGTCGTCCTCTTCTTCGTGGGACTCGTCGTCCTCTTCATCTTCTAATTCATCCTCTTCATCAGTAGACTCGGTCACATCATCTCCAACACTTTCCACGTCTTCCGTGTCATCATCTACGACTTCTTCTCCTTCATGAAGTGTTGTTGGATTTGGGGCATTCAATTTAGGGTTCAATTACATCAATTTAGGATTCAATTAGGGGGTTCTATTGATTCAATTATTTCAATTTAGGGTTCGGTTGGATCAGGGCATTCAATTAGGGGTTCAATTAGTTTAATTTAGGGTTCGATTCGATTAGGACATTCAATTTAGGGTTTAATTAGGGTTCAATTATTTCAATTTAGGGTTCAGTTGGATCAGGGCTTTCAATTAGGGGTTCCATTAGTTTAATTTAGGGTTCGATTCGATTATGGCATTCAATTTAGGGTTCAATTAGGGGTTCAATTATTTCAATTTTGGGTTCGGTTGGATCAAGGCATTCAATTACAATTAGTTGATTCAATTAGGTGAATCGGGGTTCATTACAATTAATTGGTTCAGTTATAGTTAATCAGGTTTAATTGGGATTAATTCGTTCAATTAGGGTTACGCGGGGTTAATTACTGTTAATTGGTTATATTAGGGATAATTACGGTTTGATTAGGGATAATTGGGAACAAATTAAGGATAGTTAGGGTTTATCCGGGCTAATTATGCTTTAATTAGGGTTTAGGGTTTAAGGTTAACCGGTTCAAATAGGTTTAATCGGAGCTAATTACGGTTAATTGGTTCAATTAAGGTTGCTTGGGAACAAATTAGGGATAATTAGGGTTTAATCGTTACAATTACATTACAACAAATTAAATACAATACAATGCATTACAAAAAATTAAATTAAATTACATTACAACAAATTAAATTCAATTACATTATAACAAATCAAATACAATTACATTACAATAGATTAAATACAATTACATTATAACAATAGATTCAATGCGATAAATAATTTCTAGCATACAATTACATTATAACAACAAATTAATTTCTAGCATATTTGAACAGATTCAATATGATAAATAGTTTCTAACCGGGAAAATTGAGTTCGGGCAGTGGTGGTGCGAGGCGGATGACGACAGTGGCGCACGGAAGGCAGCGGCAGCGGCAGTGGCACGTGAAAGGCGGCAGAGGGTGGTGGTGCGGTGGAGGGGGAGGAACTGTGGTGATGGTGGTGCGACTGTCAGGTGGATGTGGCAGTAGTTGGGTAGCTACGGGGCGGCGAGGTGGCTATGCGGATGGTAGATGTGAGAGGAGAGGGAAGGGCGGTGTGGCGGTGGCGGGGGAAGGGCGGTCACGGTGGCCTGTCGCCCGCGTGGGGGGCTGGTGGGGAGGGACGGAGGCAGGGGCCTGTCGCCGGCGTCGGGGGCTGGTGGAGAGGGACGGAGGCGGGGGCCTTTCGCCGGTGTGGTGGTGGGGAGGAACGTTGCAGAGGTGGGTCGCCATGAGGGGGGATCGCCGGAGGTGAGAACGCCGACAGAGAGAGAAACGGCGACAGAGACATAAACGAGGGACAGAGAGAGAAACGAGGGGAGAGAGAGAAAAATATGTGTATTAAAGGACTTTTAGCGACAGAATTATCCCGTCGCTAAATGTCCGTCGGTAAAACCATTTTAACAGACGGATATTTTTAGCGACGGTATTATTCCGTTGCTTAAAAAAATTTAAAAAGTCATCGAAAATTATAAAATTCCCTAAAAATATTTAGCAACGGTTTATGCCGTCGTTAAAAGCTCGTCGGTAAAAGTCCGTCGGCAATGTTTTTACCGATGGAATAATCTGTCGGTAAAATATTTTTTTGGACAACATTTTTACCCGCGGAAATTCCGTCGCTGAAATCACCTTTAGCGACGGAGAAGGTTCCGTCGCTAAAAGATTTTTTCCTTGTAGTGATCCGTAGGTTCGCGTCGTGACAAGATATTCTAGAAAATCAAGAGAGAGAGAAAGAGTGAGAATAGAAGGTAAATGGAGAAAAAGAAGAAGAAGGAGAAAAAGAGAGAAGAGGTGTGCGAAGTGAGAGTATGTAGGCAAGGGGGGAGTGCATGAGGTGTTTGCTTGTTTCTATGTGTGTGAGTTTGTATGGGTGCATACAGCTATGTAAAGGGGGTAAGTGCATTTGTGTGACTATCGTGGGTGTACTATGTGTGCATGTGTATACAGTGAATGTGTGTCTGAATAATTTGTGCGTGTATGTGTGTGTTACAACCGTGTTCAGCTGTGTGCGTATGTGTATATGGCGTGTGAGTGCGTGTGTGTATGTAGTGTGTGACTGTGTGCAATGCGTGTATGTGTGTATGTATGCATGTGTGTTTTTGTGTATCCAAATGAGAGTGTGAATATGTGTGTGTTTGTATGCATGTGTACTGTGTTACTGTGTGTGTGTGCGCGTCCTCCCCCCCCCCCCCCCTCCCCTCCCCATCCCTCTTTCAATTATTTTGTTCCGTCCAAACTAGCCACGCCTAGTCAATTATTATTCTATGGAGAATTTCATTTGCACTACTAAAACCAAACCCCGACAGCACTCATCATTAAAATCCTCAGCTACACTATTATTTTACTAGAATGACATTTAGACCTGTTTTGGTGTTGTTTCAGACAGTAAGCATGCTTTCTTAGCTTTTGAAATTGTGAGATTTTCAAATTTTAATAATATAATTTGACCCTTGTGAGTGTATACCCTATGTGGGTGTGTCTATACACCGGTGAATAGTGTATTATGCATGAACCTAGAAATGTCAATGGGTCGGCCCAACCTAAGCCCAACAGGCCTCCAACGAAAATGGGCCGGGGGGCCGGGCCTGATGACTGAAAAACGGGCCGGGCCTAAAATCTGGATATATGGGCCCAGTCCAAGCCCTGGCCCTAGGCCCAATAGTTAGGGCCGGGCCTGGGACCAATTTGTTTTTTGTTTTTGGCTCCAACTCCTTGTTATTTATTTGCGTCGATGGCCAACAAGAATACATTAAATTAATTCGTTGAGATTGATACATGTTAATTTGGTGTAATATTGACAAGCCTTTTTTGGCCTACTAACATTATAATTTATAAGTAGCATTTTTCGGAAGTTTCAATTCTAATCAGTTTATTTCAAATTTATAATATTAGTTTAATTTGGTGTAAAGTTATAGCATATATTTTGAAATCCTAATCATTTTATTTCAAATTTATACTATTAAGCTTTACTTTTTTCACTAAAGTTGAATTTTTGTTATTATAATGTACCACTAAAAACTAGTTGAAATTTACAAGAATTTAAATTTGAAGTATAGTTACTAATTCCCTAGACGATCTTAAGTAATAAGTATAGATTTTGACTAACAGTTTTTCTCTCTACTTGGTCTCATATACAAAATTTTATTCTATATATATGACTCTCATATGTATATAGGATGGTTATGAGTGAGTATAAAAGAACCTATGATATTAATATATTGTGTTTGTCAAGAAATAAGAAGTAAGTGAGGCTAGAATTTATGAATGTATGTAAATTATTAACGTCCATATAGACAGAAAATCAAGGATCCAATATTAATGGACAAATGGCATGTGAATTGCATATGTTTATTTGGAATTGAAACTTTAGATAGCAAGAGGATGGTGGAGTGGGCCAGCCCAGAAAAGGGCCGAATTTAGGGCCAGAAAAGGGTCGAATTTCGGGCTTTTTTTGGGCCGGGCCGCGGGCCGCCTGGCCCATTTGACATCTCTACATTAATCTATGCAGTGTGTACAAGGGGTGGTGTGGATGTGTCTGATATGTGTGCGTAGTAGTGCAGTGGGCGTATGTGTACTGTGTAGTGGTGTAAAGTCGTGTGGTACGTTGTTCGGTTACGTGTCTATGTTGATTGGTGCAATTGTGTAGTGTAAATGTGTAAGTATTAGGTTACTTGGAAGATTTTAGAAGTGACGGGTTGTTGGGTGAAAATGGATTTGTAGAGGTGTGTTGCGAGGCTATGTGCTATAGTGTGTAAATGTGTACTGATGTTGGGCAATTACGTGCTGCGTGTATGTGTGTTGCCACTTGGACAACAGAGTGGCTAGTGTGCATGCAATTACTAGTTGCTAGCTGGTGTTGGGGTCTGTGTTTGTGTGTGTGTGTTCTGATTTTTTGGAAAGTTGAGACAAGAATAAAAGAATTTGAGAAAATGATAGATTTATTCTATGTACTTTTTGAAAGAAGAAGAGAAGGGCGCGTAGACTACTAGCTCGTTAAAGAGAAGCTTAGAATGACATTGATAGTTCTTTTGGTCAGATGTAGCAATCGATCATCGCGTCAGATCTTGGTATCGACGAAATGCATAGCGTTAGGGTAAGTGGCCTTTGATCCATCAATATTTATAGTTAAAGTGTGTATGTTATTTATGTTTGAGAAAGCATTGTTTACAATAAACGAACTACTTTTGGTGACGACATTTTCTTTTTTGCCTACATGAGATAATTATTTACAAAAATGCTTTTCGCGACATTTGTTTCTCTTTGAAAAATCGGACCGGCATGGCATGTAAACAATATCTTGATAGCAATAGTTATTGAATTTGGAATTGAACGCTTAGTGTAAAGTTGACTGAGTTTTTGGATTTGAAATGTCTTGGAAGATATTGAAAAGAAGTGGAATGGTTTGACCATCAGTTATTCATCGACTTCATTCATGATAGAATAAAATGGGCAGTTTTTACTTATTCGGTTACCTTGCCGCATATCTAACGGGAAAAAGTTAGATTTTAATTCCTTGTCAACCGGACGGAATGTTGACACACAATATTGTAGCCCCTAATTCCATGAAGAATGATAATTATCCCGAAGTTGGATTTTGGGTTCATATCAGTGGGATCAAACGCTGACAGCAGTATAGCGTTTGAGTTGGTGTTGGACTGGAACTCTGTTATGAAGATGTTTCATGCTAAATCATTTTATGCCCTCAAAACTATTTTACGTGTATTGTATTATGCTTGATTGAATAAAGTCTCCTTCACTGCTGACAAAGTATTTCTCTCAATAAAGTTGTTATTTTGTTAGCTAAGTTATTTTCTGACGTGCTACGGTCCAGCTAGTTGGCTCACTGGCTACTTATTGAGCACGTGGAAAGTTCACTCTGTACTTATCAAATTCAAGTTTAGAAGTAACATGATGATGATGAGCGTGGAATTGGAATCTCAAAATAAGAAGTTCGTGATACTGTGGTACAAGACGAGAATTCTTTGGGTATTTTCATCATTCAAAACTTGAGAAATCACATGATGTGTTCTAACATTTGCTACCACGTACAGGTGGATCATGTGCTAGACCTCGGTACCAAGGTCACACACAGGTGGGACCAAGGTCCAGTGTAAGCCCCCTAAGCCAAAGAGTGCATAATATGCTAACATACCACATCTAACCAGTAGGAGTGGGCTGTTTAGATGCACAAAATGCCTTGAAGGGACCAAATAAAATGCAGAAGAAACAGCTGGGCATGGAAGGCTCATGAAGACACGCTGATGTGTAGAATTGGCTCAAAGCAAGATTTCTCAACAACATGCGAGCTTGCCCTGAGGTTTAGGAAAATAATATATAACATATTTTAGAGCCCGAACCTGATGACATATAACTTCAGAAATTTGGTGTGCATAACAGTTTTAAAGTGCCATTCTTATTTTTATGGATGTTTTGATTGTTTTCTCCTGCCAAAAGGAAACTAAATAGGCTAGATGACGTAGTTAATTATAATTCTTCCAACCAAAACAGGAAAGGTATCCTCTCAAAATAGAATTTGTAACAAACTTTAGAAAATGCTATCGCCCTGCCTCAATAGATCATTACTGGATTCCGTTTTAGTAACCTAGCCATAACATGATTAAGTGTAAACTTTGCCGTCTATTAGGTAACCTATAACATGCTATATGATTAGATAATCAAATAGTTGTTGGAGAATGATCATAACTGCTTTCTTTTTTCACTACACCCAGTCAAGGCACACCATATCTGATGTTAGAAATCAAAAGGTGCAATATATAAAAGTAATCCCTAGATTAGTTTTGATCCCGTGCGTTGCACACGGGAACAATAACTATCAAAATACTTGTTGAAAGATCTCGTATTTGTATGCTTAATAACATTTACAAAATTGGTTATTTTTTTTTTATCTTTTTAAAGGAGTTCCCTTACCAATTTTTATCGCTAGAAATAAACTTGAGGAATAATCGTTAGTTTTTAGTGACAAACGAAGATGAAAAATAATGTATAAAATAATGAAAATAGATTCTCCTAACTAATAGCAATTGCAGTGATAATAGTAATAAAAATAATCCGTGTCTTGAGGTTGTATTACTTAAGATCACCAAGAAAAGAGTAACAATATATAATAAATTATTGAAAAAATAAAAGATACTCCGTAGGAGATTATGGTAGTTTAATAGAAAAATTGATAGAGAATAATGTGTTTCTCTAAACAATAAAAAAGATTAAGATTAAAAAGGAATATATAGAGAATTACTTTTATCAAAATTTAGGAATTAATGGAATTGTAATGATATAAATAAATTTTTTGAGTGGACATGTTGACATAAAAGAGAGAGAAATGTAAAATATATATAATTGGTTGAATTTCAAATGGAAAGAAGGAATTCAAATCAATTTTGTGTATGTGTGTGTGAGTGTGTGTGTGTGTGTGTGTGTGTGTGTGTGTGTGTGTGTGTGTGTGTGTATACCGAGAGAGAGAGAGAGAGAGAGAGAGATCCAAATCATTATTACAAAGGTAAGCAAATTTAAAATATTTTAAAATTTCAAAATAGGAAAGTCCACATGTTGAATTAAGAGTCAACTAAGCGTTAACTGGACAACATTCTCTCAGTTTCGACTTTCATATATATATAATTAGATTAGTACTATTAGGATTGACTATCTGGGTGCGTAAAGCGTAAAGCGTTTCCACGGAATAAAAGATTTTTACTTCCGCCATATTTTCTGGCTTGTTACGAAGGGTAAGGTGAACTGATCATGCATGTTATGCTAAAAGAACCCCGTAAAGTTTTTCTTAGAACGATTTTCTTGTGGTTACTAAATCGCGTAACAAGCCCACAAACTGGTTCGCTTTTGTGCTTAATTTGACCGGGGACATACGGTTTTGAAATGCCTTCCATCCTAACTGATTAGCTAAACTAGAAGAAGGAAAGAACACCATAACTTACGCAAATTACAATTATCGCAGTTGCTGCCAGGCTTGCTCTCCAAACCGTGTGGATTAGCTAAACATTCATAGCTTATAGCTAAGACCAAAATGCATTTACCAAGTAAGTTGTTGGCCATTTTATTATGCTGAAATACAATCAACATATAATGCATTTGACATATCCAGAGATTATGATTAATACCCAGGAGCTCGAACGAAGAGTCCAAAAAATATGTCTCCCTCTATGCTAACTCTTCCTCCTATAAAAGTAAAAATCAAATAAATACCACTTGTACTACTAAATGAATTTGGTCATTGTTAGTAATGTCTTCAAGAAATTAGCTGAAGATCATCCAATGAATGAAAACAATGAATGCGAAATCGGTTGGTCAGATCGTGACCGAAAGAATTCAGCAAAAGCTCCAAAGGCGAATATCGCCCTCTTCGTGGACATCTTCAATCATGGTTGGATCCAAAAACGCCCCACCAAGAATATCAGTGTACTTTGGTGACTCAAAATCGTACCACGGTGCAATCATGGACATTGGTTCATCAGTTTCATAAGGTGGGTAAGAAGTGTCAAAACATGAGACTGGTGACACATCATCTTCAATATTATTGGACTGCGAAGACGACAATGACGGCGAATAGGCTAATGAGGAGGAAGAGGAGGACGGTAGTGGTGGTGATGGTGGTGTCGAGGGGGTCGTGCTTGTGGCATTGTCATAAAAGGTACTATTGGCTGCTGCTGCCGCTGCTGCAACTCTTTGGATGGACTTGGGGGACATTATGGTGTTATAGTCTGGAATATGGGGTGGGGAGGATAATGGGAAATTAAGATTGGCTGAGGCACCTTTTAGACAAAGAAGTGCAGCATCATAGGCTCTAGCAGCTGCCTCTGGAGTAGAGTAAGAGCCCAACCATATCCTTGTTTTTTGGTTGGGAGCTCTTACTTCGGAAACCCATGATCCCCAACTTCTCATTCTTACTCCCTTGTACTTCCTTTTGCATGATGATGATGACGATGAACTCGATGGTGCTGATGAAGATGTCATTGGTGCTATGGACGGCTGTGATTGGATTTTTCGCTCTGTCTTTACCATTTTCTTGAATATAGCTTTTCGTCTTTTTTTGGCTTTGGTGGTGCTTGTGGAGGTGATAAGTTTTGAGGGAAGTGATTGGGAAAGAAGGACAAGTTTGATATTTATAGATGGGGGATTATAGCCTACTTCAGACATCTGTGAGCAGATCCCCTTAGTCAAGGAGTAGTAAGGTTCAACTATGTAACATGAAATGGGTGACAGACATATTCCAGTTTTCAATTGAGTAGGAAATACATGCGCTTCGCTCTTATGAAAATGACTAATCTGTCATTTCATGGAAGTATATAAAAGTATCATTTGTTATTATTATTATTATTATTATTATTATTATTATTTTGGTCAGATTGACCGGCTCTAAAGTCATAATTGTATTCTAAATCCGTTATTTACTCTGTCAACCCAATAAGAGGTTTTCACACGAGAGAAAATAAGAGTTAACGATACTCACTTGTACTGGTAGTACTATTACTAATAACAGCAACATGTAATACAAGAAAAAGTTCCTAATAACAATAAGGAAATAATAATGCTAAAAGCTCTATTATAAAGTTGCAAGTTGTTTTCGAGAAAGTCAAAATTCATTTACGATAGCAATACATAATAACTAGTAATCCTCACAAGTCACTATATTTACAAAAACATTAGGGCTGATACATTTTGGCTAGAATAATGTGTTTAGAATTTGGAAAGCAGATCAATACTAAATATTCCTTTTCGTACAATTCTAAAATCTTAAGTTATAAATTCTACATAATTCATGATATTTACCATGAAAAAATATGATTTGAGATCTTTCTTAGTCATCGCCTAAAATAGTTGGAACACGATTTGGTATAAAGTAATTGCCCGTAATATTTTTTTTATTCTAGACCGATCCTAAAGTTCTAGATAATTGATAATTTAACACTAACACCACTTGTTGAAAATTAAACTGGCATGTACACTTTGATGTGAAGGTATACCTTTGGGAAATTGTCACGAGAAAAGGAAAGAAATAGAAGGATTAGAAAGGAGGAGGAAGCTTGGAAAGAAAATTTTTATAGGACCTTTCCAAGAACGAAGCAAGTGGTAATGAGCATGAAAATCTGACCAGTGTAAAGATTTTCAACGCCACCAATAGTAAGTTAGAACCTTGGCAGTTGGATCCCACATGCAGAATTCAGGGAAACCTCAATTGACTATATATAGAGAGCGGAATGCCTTGTTCGATCTAGAGTTTATTTGACTTAAACCATTTTAACTATAAAGAGTAAATGTTAGCTAGTGACCCTAAAGTACGTAGAAAAAGAAAACCGTTAGGTAAACATATTATGATCAGAAGATTAAGCTATATGTGCTGTAATTAATTTTAAAAGTGTGTTAAACCTCCCTTTACAATTCAAGGATGCCAAATATATATAATTTGATCGATCAAATTGGTAATTCAAACCGTTGCTAATTGAAGCCTAACAATAGAAGAAGATTTAGCGTAAGTTCTTAGGGTCGGGTGTGATAAAACAAGTATAATTAACTCTACGAAACAGAGGTAAGCAAGTCTTATTTTAAACCTAATTGATCGTGAAGATTGCAACATTTTCCTACAATTTTATATACGTGGATATAAATGATATCAGGGGCTTCTTGAGGGGGAGGGAGAGAGAGAGAGTCACAAGCAGCTTCCAGGATTGTGCAGGTGAGGAGAGAGAAGTAGAGAAAGATGGTTATCAAAATTTGGGCAGGAGTGGTAGATTAATACTGAACAGAAAAATAATACACACACACACACACACCAACAACAACAGACACACACTCAACTCAATACGCGCAAATAGAACAGTAACCCCCTGCATTTGCCAACAACAACAGCTGTCGCTTCTCTGTCTCGCAGCTCTAAAACCGCGTCATGGGCCTTACAACCCCTATCTCTGTTTACGTACTATCTTGAAGAAATAGTCTCCTTTCTCTATCAAAGTAAAGGGGATGGCACACAACTGCTTTCATGGCTAGGCTTACGCTTCATAACTTGACTTTTGCTCTTTCTTTCTCTGTTCATGGTTTTTTTTTTTGAGTTATTATTATTCGATGCGATTCTCATGTAGTACGTACCGCAAAACTAGAATCAACTACTTGTTTTTAACTTTTGAAAATATGCCAGCACACAAGCACGTGGAATTATGACATGCCTTTTATTGGGACAAAGTACCCTTTATTCCCATGTGGGCGACGGTTTCATACCTTAGGGGTTCATCCTACGTTCATATGCGAAATGATATACCTTCACGAATCTTTTAGCCAAAACATAACCAATTGAAGGACTTTCGGCTCCATTTTGATGAAAGACCAAAAACAGAAAAGAATGGTTCAGTGCACGAGGTTTCTCCATTGTTGAATATGTTAAGGCCGGTTGATAAACAAGACTTCATTGCCCACCACCAGACCCATTGACTGCCGCCCCCACCGCCACCACCAATGACCAATGCCCCCGAATACCAAACTACAAACACTGCCAACCATCACAGCCATTGACTGTCGATTTACCACCAGCACTGATCAACACACTCGAACATCAAACCTGCCAACCACCATATAGCCACTGACCGTCCCCACCACCACCACCGACTAAGACGCAAGAACACCGCCAACCATCATAGCCGCTAATAACCACAACCACCACCAAGACTGCCTTACACCAAACCCTCCAACGTCGATCACCACCACGGCACCACCACTCCTCGAAATTAAATCCAAATAACTAGCAAACCGACCACAACTATCCCTACAACAAATACTACCAAAAGATTACATCCATCTATTAGCCCTAGTATCTTCGATTTGTGTAGGTAAACCAAGTCAATCAAATTCATTCACCCAATCAAACCATAACCAAACAAATGAAGCCGTAATTCAGAAGCTAGTGCATTACTGCCATGACAGTAGTTAGACGGTGGCAAATGAGATGTGTTGATCGTAGTGGGGGCACTTCTGACTGTTGATCATAGGAATCTAAAGTATTAGCTAGAAAATGAAAGAAAAGAGAAGAGAGAAAATTTGATAAGAAAAAATAAAGTAAAATTTAATTATATAAAATTGCAATCAAACAACCTATCAGTTTTATTAAAAAAAATATAAATTTAATTTTTTTAAAAATAAAAAATGAAAACTGGAATGGGTTGTAGGCGAAAGTGATGCTTCTATTGAAGAATGGCCACATACGCAGGGATAGAGTAATGGAGGGCTAACCTAAGAAACAAAGATGTCTTCAAAAAGGGGGTGCCACTAGGTGAGAAACAATGCGATAACATCACTTGAGATGGTTTATTGATATCTGGGGCTAAGATACCCTGGTAAGAAATAGTGTGTGACTGTCAAAGTTGATCCGTGCAAGCTGAGGTACGTAGGAGTATATCAAGAATGACATGCAGTTAAGTTGTGAGAAGAGGGTTAATCATTATGATCATACGATGCGATAACACGTGCTTAAATAGGTTAGGAAACTGTAACCCCAAAGGGTGGTGGAAGTGACAAAGGGTCTCGAGAAATAACATCGAGCTCCCGAGTTCGATTCCCCATATCGATGGGTCATATTGAATTGCATTTCTAAACATTTCAAAATATATATATATAGGTTAGGAAATTGGAGAATGTGATTTATGTAGCCAACTTTAACTAGTTCAGTGAAATAATTCATCGTCAACTCCATTGGTAGTATATTTTTTTACGAAAAGTTCCGTCGTTAATTATATTTTCTTGCATTTTTTTAGCATTTTCTCTCTTGGAGTAAAATTAGAAAGGAACTAAATTCTGTCGCCCACTTCTATCACAGATAACACCGTTTAGCGAAGGATCCGACATAAATTTTCGTTTAATGGTCGTTTCACGGATCTTAGTGGTGATAATATTAACAAGATCAGACATAGGCTTAAATATAGGAGAACAACTGCTTCAGCTTACAAGTGAAATAATGTGCTTGGCTATGAAAATTCACATGGCTAGATTTTTCTAGGGGAAAATTGGTTGTTTAAAGTTTTAGATTTAACAAGAATCTTCACTGTCGATTTTCTTTTGCACTCTTGTAAATACAAAACGTTTTGTAATGCTCATTGTCTGAAAAAACCAAAGGGAGTGCTGTAACGTATTTATTTTTTGTTGGTCTTCATGTATCCTATCTTTGTAACCTTACCTTAATTAGTAATGCATATAGTTGGTAGGTAAGGAAAAAAAAAAACACATACAAATCTTTGCTATCAAACAATTGCTAATTTGGCGCTATCAAATTAAAGACAAATTTCTTGCTTGAAGCCACATCAAATCCCCTGCAACACCAAATGAAACTTTAGTTTTTTTTTTACTAATGCCAAATCTATGTCCCAAAGTATCACCCCGGTATAAGTATCCCTACGTTTCAAAAGTGTCAAGTCAGTACATAAGCTCTCAAAATTGAACCAAATCAGTACTATATATTGTTAACGGACTTCAACGGCCGTTAAATTTTATCAAGATATGTGAATAATAGAAAAATAAAACTTAAGGGTGTACGCGTGAGGGGTTGTGTGTTAGTTTACGGGTGTGTGTGACGAGGTGGGTGTGTGTGACGAGGTGGGTGTGTGTGTGTGTGTGTGTGGGGGGGGGGGGGGGGGGGCACACCTAATAATAGGCAAAAAAGAAATTTGCCTAGTATATCGTCGTTAATGAATTAGGCCTAACAAAGTAAAACATGAATGAACGTGGTCCAAAGGGACAAGAAACAAGAATCCAGTTCGGCATTTTGAACTTCCTAATTCATTCGGGTGGAGCAATATATTCAACTTCTTCATAAAAGCTCCAAATTCTCAAACCTCAATTACCAAATTCAGTGCTAACAAGCAACAATTGCCAAACTCTCAATCCAAAATTAAAAATCCCAACAAACCTCAGCCTGAAATCTATACACCCACCACTACGAGCAACATTGGCAATCTGAAAAAAAAAATTCAAATTTTTAATCTAAAATTAAGAATCTCATAGCGGCCTTCCCAATTGAGGACCGTAAGTTCCAAAACTCAATTGTCATTTCTAATTTGAAACAAAAAAGAAAGGGTTCAAGTTCAAAGAATTAGAAATTTTAAGAATAAGGCGTTAAGGGTGTAAGGCTGTTGAGGGGACTGAGGGGATGGTATGCTACGTGCCTCTCTCCATTCTGTGACTTTGAGATTTTGAAAACGGGGAGACTTTGAAAACAATTGAGAATAAAGAGGATTTTTGTGTTTACTTTATGTCTGGACTTTATTTATTTAAATTTTTTTATTTGTGTAAGTTTAGCATTTTAAACGACTAAAAAGACTTTTTTTTTTTCCAAATATATTTAGAAGTTTTAGATAGCTTAACATATAAAATGACTAAAAAGATATAGCTTAGAAAAAAAGACTAAAAAGATATATCTTTTAAGCATTTTCTAAATTTTTAAGGGGGTACTTTTCTCATTGAGGGTAAAAAATATCATATAGAATAGAAAAATTACGAAGAAGCAGGTGGGCATCGGCCCCCCTGTGCCCCCCATTTCCTCCGCCATTGTGTGTGTGGGGTGTGGTGTGTATGCACGCGCGCGCTTGCTGAATAAAAGAAGAATAAGAAGGGGGGGAGGGCGGTGGGGGGAGTATAACAATTTTAAGCTTAGACTTTTTAATAGATGTGAGGCATCTTTTTGGCCGTCGGACTGATTTGGTTTAATTTTGACAACTTAGGTATTGATTTGACACTTTTAAAACGTTAAGTATTTAAACTATATTGAGGCGATACTTTTAAACATAGAATTAGCATCAGCCCATTTTTCTTTGGTAAGGCTGAAACCTCAGATACATTTTCCGCATAATTACATCCTCCAATGAACTCGTATAAAAAAAAATGGTCTCGTCAATCCGTACGAGCACCCTCTCCATCCTCTCTGCTTCCTTCTCCTACTGGACACAGTTGTGTAAACATGACTAAAAATGACCCCACAATTTTCTAAAAGCACGTACTCCCACATGCTATTTATTTTTTCAGTTTTTGTCTAATCAGGTGACTGACAGTACGATACTTGTTAGTATTGCACATTAGCTTTGTTTAACTAGAATCACATGTTCACGCCACACTCCTGTCTCTTTTTAATCTTTTGTCCTTATTTTCCGAGATATATTTTGTTAAACTACTAATGTCAGGTATCCTGGAATGTAACGAAGACTTTGTTTCTTGGAAGTTTAAAGGAAATTTCATCTGTACATCCTATGTTAGCTTCGAGTTTCCTTTTTTCCCTTTTTCTCCGATTGGTGCTTATTTTTCGGTTCAACAATTATTCCTTATCAAAAGAAACACTACATACTGCAACACTGGTCCAAGTTTGAATATCATCTATTATGACTCGACCAACCTAAGCATAGAGGTACAACCAAAATGGCAAGTCGAGTGGCACCCCTGTCACCCAACCTAAGCATAACGCGCAGCAAAGGTTCCCCCTTCAACGTGCCGCCCAACGGTCCAAGATCCGCCTTCAGGGTGCCACTCGACTTGCTCCCTTCAGGCATCTCTAGCGTTACGTACTTGGCTCCTATTCAATACACGCTTCATCCAATTTCACCCAATACATAGCTTGACATTTGACACGTGGCAAATAATGCCCTTGACGGGCGAGATAAGTTTTGCTAAGGAAGGACTTTAAATGTGGTTGGTAGCTTATTACCTTTCTCGTCCTTTTCTCTCTCCTCACCATAGGCAACCAACACTAGCGATGGCACTTCATTTGCAACCAGGCCCAAGCTTTCAAGTCTTTGAGCCATCATATTGCTCAGGCTACGGTTATCCTTTTAGCATATGGTTGGATTCAAAACAGACAAATTAAGTAAGTTATTTTCCACACTGATTCACAGTTTAATATATCCCAGATGGTAGTGCAAATAATGTGTCGGCCATGGCAACTCCGATTTTCTTCGACACGTGTCTGTTTGGTACAACTTTCCATGGTTTTTATAAAGATTCAGGTTCAGATGAACTCCTTCAGAAAGCCAAAAAATAAGTCTCGGTATTATATCAAGCCAGTTCTTTAATTTCTCACTTCAGGAATAGGAATGACTACTTTACGGCATTGATGCAGATGGGTGGTTGTTTCATCTTTGGTCGATACTATCTTCCATGCGGTCTTTAGAGGAAAAAAAGTTTATTTTGTTTGTTTTAGCTTTTGTAGCTAATTTGTTCTTTCTTTTATTTTATATAGGTCTGAATTAGACGGAATTATATATATATATTTAACAATAATGCAAATCTATGATTCAAACCAAAAAAATAGCTCAGAGATATGTCTAGTAATACCAAATACGAAATGTAAACTTTTTGGGGAATGTTGGTCCATTTTGAAAAGCCTATAATTTCGTCGATCCATATCAGTATGTTTCTAGAACTCCCCGGAGAGAAAGCCTTTCCAAGTACATGAGACCCAAAAGTGAAGGATATTTAATGTGACTGCTGTCCAGTAAAGTTTTGCTTTTGCTTTTGCTTTATAAACCTCGAACCACATGTACAGTCTATCAATAATGTCCAAGACCAATAATGTTGAGATCTCTTATCGGCAATATATATTTGGTAGGTTTATACGGATGAAGACTGGACATAATATGAACTCGTACAATGCTTCCGTACCTGGCATTCTTAATGAAAGCGACCCTCTACTAATAAACATAGTATTCGATCAGCATTATCAAAGGGTGCCATCAAAGTCAAAGAAGGTAGGACCATTGCGAGACCATTGTTAACAAGTTTTAGTTGTTATATATATATATATTGAAACGGGATGAAGTTGGGGTTTGGGAAGGATGGGGGAAGGTGCAGTAGAGGCTCTATATCTTGAAGTATGTTGGAGGATGAAGCGGCAAGATCCATGTGGTGTGGGTACTCTCCATGAAGCACCCCATTTCCCACTTTTCATGCGTAGAGAGAGAGAGAGAGAGAGAGAGAGGCTTCTAGGAAAGGTTACATGGTATCAACAACCACATCCACTGTAATGGACCAGATGATCCCTTGTTGACTCGGTATATATGCTAGTGTAAGTTTTTGGTTTTTCTAACTTATGTTTGTCGACTTAGTTTGGCCGTGATCGTAACATAGAGGATATTTTTGCTCGTATATTTGTAAGTGGTTCTTCATTAGAGTTAAGCAATGTTCTCTATGCTTGTAAATTGTTATTTCTTATTTTATTCGTCGTTAGTTATTTGATCATATTTGACTTGCACGTTTATTTATGATATAAGTCATATTTTATGAGGTTTCAAGATTATTTTTTTTGGGAGGGGGGGGGGGGGGGTCGGTAAAGAGAAATAGAATAAAAAATGTAAACATGAAAAAACACCTAAAGAATCTTCCTTAATTTGAAAAGTGATAAATTTTCTTGATACAGTTCAAAAAGAAAATACGATCAATTTTTTTGGGAAGGATGAAATATCTTATATATAACGATCCGGTCCACGGCCCCACCACAGGGCATTGCCTCCCTCAAAAGGGCTAGCCAAGTAGGTTCTTATGAGTTCATAGGCAGGGTCTTATAAGGCCAATCGCAAACTCTCCCACAACCAATGTGAGATATTACAATTCACGCCCCCGACCCGGAGGCGGACCTACACAGACTATTTCAAAATATTCCTGCTTACCAGAAATATAATACCCAAGCATTTAACAAGAACATAACCTCAAGAAGTAATCAGAGCTCTAAATTATATCTAAAATCAAAGACATTTAAGTTCTTCATCAACGTCTAATAATTGCAGCGGAAGTTTAATAACAGTAATCACTTCCCAAACATTGGGGTTACCAAAAGCTACTTAATCAAACTATTACAAGTTCTTATTTTCAAGACACTAAAAAGAGTCTACAATTAAAGAGCAACTCTGACTCATGCTTATAGATAACTCCTCTACTGATGTCTCAGCTTAATTACCTGAAATGGGAGGAGAAAGGGGGGTGAGCACAAAGCCCAGTAAAGATCACACGCACACACCCACGGATTACAACGCAGGTATTCAAGAATATATAGCTGAGTCCAACAAAACATATGAAAACAAAAGTGCAAAGACGATTGAAAATCTAAGCACGACCAATAATCCCACTTCGGGACATTCCAATACATCAAATATCAAATCGAAGTCAAAGTCAAATGAACACAGTCAAATAATTGAACTAATAATCAAATACGGTACAATCACAAAATACATGACTGTAAAGCACGTTAACCTAAGCACGCGAAGGTTCTAAGTTCAAAGTTGCATCTCCATGATGTAGTGACAGGTAAATTTTACATAGGTTTAACTAAAGCTTATCTTTGATTGATGCTTGTTCCACATTTTCGTATGTCTTTAAATAATTGCTCGTGAGCTTTGGTAGTG
>JAVXUO010002515.1:37500-105000 GCA_033065855.1 Escallonia rubra
ACACCCAACCCTAACCCGTTGCGCTTTTTAAAAAAAAAAACCACACCCGCCCCGTGATCCGGTCAAAGTCAAAATAACCCGCTCCTATAGGATCGGGGCAGTTCGGGGATCCGCCGGTTGCGGGTCTTATTGCCATCCCTAACACCAGCCTAGGGAACTCGTAGAGGTGATGCTAATCATGAAGCGTAGGCCAAAAGCACCTCACTTCCTATACTGATAGAGCAACATTGTACATCATCTAACCTGTAAAAGAAATTAAAAATGGCTGGGGAACTCGTTGTTCATTGATATTAAAAGAACAAATAGAGTACGCACCAATCTATACTTGTCTGCAGTTTCATATACCTACATATACAAGTATAAAAGGTAAAGTTTCGTGCTCCTTACTCTGATGCTTTTAACACTAAAACCTCCGACTTACGTATTATAACCACACTTTCAATTATTGCTAAAAGGTAAATTTTTCATGCTAATGCATTTTTAGCTACAAATGAGAACGTGAATAATCATAAAAAGGTGAATTTAGTTGCTCGTAATATTGTGCATAAAAATCAAGGTATGAACAAATACATAAGTGAATTTAGTCACTCTAATGAGATTTTTGCGCCGCTTTGAATTTCTTATTGGACGTCCGAAGACAGTTACTATAATATCCCGAACTTTGGGAGCTGTTTAAAATAGTCATCCGTGACCCGAAAAATAAACGGGCGCTAATTTTGAACAATGCTTGGGTATTAGTACAGTATGGGAGCTTAAAACAATTTTGGGGCAAAATGTAATTTTTGAAAGTTGAGGGGTCAAAATGCAATTTTAGAAACTTGAGGGGCCAAAGTGCAAATTTTGTAAGTTGGCAAAATGTGTCATAACCTGATGAAAACAGGCCATGCACGATGGCCACCTCCTGCTTGCTATAACCTGAGTCATGGTTAGGAATTATAAAGTATTTGTGATAAGATTATGAGAAGGAAATTATCAAGAGAAAGTTTAGGGTGGAAAATAGAAAATAGAAAAAGTGAAGAACACGAAGACCACCATTGTAGCAGCTACGGGAAGGAGGAAAAAGGAAGAAGAAGGAAAGGAAGGAAAGAAAGTGGAATCCAAACCCTATCGGGCTATCGGGGTATGATTTTGAACCAAATTCGTGTAAATTGAATGAATTTATTGTGTATATGTTATATATATATATATATATATATATATATATATGTCATGTGTGCGTGTGTGTGTGTGTGTGTGTGTATATATATATATATATATATATTTCCAAATTCGGTTGAATTATTTGATTGGGATGAAGATATGCTGATGAAACCTTGTGGGAATCATGGCTATAAGACCTAAAACAACAAGGAAAGGGGAAAAACGAGTTAGGGTTTGAATTGGGTTGATTTCAGTGGCGTGGGTGTGTGTTTTAGTGTGTGTTCTTCATCCTTGGAGACTTAATTCGAATTGTTGGAGCTTAATTGGATGTAATTACATAAACCGAATTGATTTGGAACTTGAAAGTATGGAAGGCAAGGGAATTTGGAGATGTAAATGTGAGAAAAATGGAAATCCATGCAAAAAATTAAGGAAGAGCAAACCCAGGTACACGGCTGGTTCAGGGAAGAAGAAGGTTTGTGTGTGCGTTCAAGGTGTAATAGTGTGTGTTTGAATCTGTAATTGTCGCTAAAGATGAAACTTTAACAAACAGGTTCTAATTCGAATTTTAAAAAATAGTTGGGGTGAGATTTAGCCAAAGTCCAAAAAGGAGACCTTAGTTATTTTTAGGAGACCTACATTGTGGAACAATTTCAGACCTTTCCGAGGTTGGGAAGAGGGTTAACGAATGCGGTGATTTTGAAACTTTATGATGGAATTTAAAATATCAAACTAGCGCAGTTTTGCGCAAAACTTTTATGAAAACCCTAGAATTCTGGGAAGTTCAGGCCCCGTACGCTTACCATATTTGTTTTCTGTTTTCATTTTCTGTTTTCATTTTCACGATTTTCATATTCAGTTTGAAAACATGTTCCTGTACTTTTATCATTTTCACAAAAAAAAATTTAGCTATTTTTTCTTATATTGGGTTAAGTTTGAGTGAAAAACAGCTGAAAACACCTTTTAGGTGTTTTCAGTTTTTTGCTACTATTTGAGTAATTTTATCCAAAACGAAAACCGAAGTCGTTTGCTATTTTTGGCCGAACGGGCTTTTAAGCTCTCGGTTCGGACACTGATTAGGAATTTTTGGGTGAAAATTCTCTAAAATACTTTTTATCCAAAAAATGACTTTAGGATATTTAAAATAGCGTTTTAAGTTATTTTGGAATTTTTTCGATGCCGGAAACCCCCTAGGGTATTTTGGTAATTTACCACCCCGAGGGGGGTATTTTGGTAATTTTACACGTAAAAGGTATTTTGTGTAAATTGACATGCAATAAAGTTATTTGGGTGATTCTATTTATGAGAAGACCATTTTGGTGATTTAAATCCGAGGGATATTTTGGTAATTTTACACCCCAGGGGCGTTTCGGTAATTTTACACCCCAGGGGCGTTTCGGTAATTTTACATACCCAGTGAGGAGGGTTTCATTTCGGAAGTATGCATGAGTCCGTTTAAGTTATAATATTGTGTTATATAGTTTGTATTCTGATGATTCGATTATTCCGTTTAGGGTAAAGCTAAAGACTTCCGGTTATATAGTTTAGTTGCGGATCCAGGTAAGGGATTCTATTTGAACCCTGGGTAAGGACTTTTGTCTGAACCCTTATTTGATAACTCGTACGTGTAAGTACTCCTTTGAATTACTTACGACTAATGTCGAACTCTGAAGTATGCATTGATATTAACATGTTCTTGTCTAGAAAACCCTAATATTGAACTTGGATCGATTATTTGGAAATCTTGTGATGCTCGCCTGGTATTGCGTGCTGAGAAAATTTGACAATTGTCTCTATCCGTTCTTCCGGATTGTTGTGCTTAAATTCGATAATTATTCGCAATCGTATTTGTTGTTTATCTGTGATTTTTCTTCTTAAAATTCCGATTTCTTTTGAAAATTTTGAATGCTAACTTATGTCAGTATGATTATTGTTATTGGAATCCAATTTGATTTCAGTGATTGAGCTTATGTTAAAGCTTGTTGGTATTGTTGATTTTTTTGTGTTGACCTGGGTTTCCGTTCTGTGGGAGGGCGTAATAAGGCTGGTCTGAATCCTGCAGGAAAAGTAGGCTAGTACCAAAGTGAACTAGTAGTTTGGTACATCATGCATGTGTACACTCTGTTAGCTTGCCAGAATGGCATTGCAATCGCCCAGGTTCAACGTTGATTTTTGAATTTCTTTGTTCTGTATATTGCCGTGACTGCTACGGAAATGACTAGAAAGTTTTCTCTGAAATAATTTGTGCTCGAGTTGAGATCTTTTTGAGAAATCTTCATTGTATTTTGGAAGGAACTGTCTCAGATGATCTGTGTACGTTTTGAAATCCTTTGGAAAACCATCATCGCATTTTGGAATTATGGATTGGAAGATGCTCTTTTATTGATCGTTTTGAAACCCATCGTAATTGTATTTGTTTGTTTTGGTATTTATTTCTGATGAATTTTGATCCTATTTGGAAATCATTGAGTTTTTTACTGTTTGAAGTATTCTGGAAATCTTCGTCAGTTGGATTCTTGGAATCATTTTGTAATCCTTTTTTTTTTGTCCTTATACGACCTTACTGAGCTCTTAAAAGCTCACCATTCGTTTGATTCCTTTCTACAGGTTTTGATCAACAATAGATTGCTCGGGAATGGGGTTTAGAGTCCGACTGAGATTCCGATGAGCCCATCCATCACCACTGTATAGTGAGACCCCTGCGCGGGTCGGTATTGTTGAATTGTTCTTTAGAAATTTGAATTGCGAAGGACTTAAGCTATAATAATTTAAGCTAAACAACCTGTAATATAGTATTTTGAGAAATCTAAGTTGATGTTGAATTAGATGATTTAAAATATGTGTTAGTGAGCAGATTTGACAGGTTTGATATGATCCGGTAGGTTAACGACCCGGGAGTTCAGGGCGACAGAGCTCCGAATTTTCGGGGATGTTACAGTTACAACGCTTAAATTGAAGTCAACAATGGAAAATAGGAAAATAAATTGTATAACAGGTGAGTAAGTGAGACTTTTGTTGAAATGATGCGAGAGAATCTCCGCCAAGTAGGCTTGGCAAAATGGGTGGTTGGATGGGGTTTGAGTTTGGGTAAAATGGGTGACTGATCTATTTAGATCCATTTATTTATGGGTTAATTGAGTCAATCATTAAATGAGTTGGTTTAACTCATTATCTGAACATGACCTCTTTACAAAGACCCATTATCTCGTTCAAGTCAACTCACTCATTTACGTCTGTAGCCTCTTCGTTTTTCTGGTGCCGCCGCCAGAGCTCGGTCACCCACATTTGCCCTAGCCCCTCTCCCTTTGCCCGTAGATGCCCCTATGTTGGTGCCCCCAACACTTCTGGCATCCGGCGCAATCTCGTTACCCACCCTCCTCCCACTACAAGAAATAAAGTCTTTATCGACGTACTTCTAGCGAGGGGAAGCAACCTATCGCTAAAAGGGACTTTCACAGATGGATAACACCGTCGATAATAATCCATCAGTAAAAGACCAGTTTCTTGTAATGACCCGTCCTTCTCCTTTCTCCCTCCCTCTTTTCCCATTAGATCCATGTTGCCCGGCGTCGCTCCATCCAGTTTTTTGCCGAACGGCTATCAAACTCAGATTTTCTCCTTGCCGATCGGCTGCCAGACGAATTTCAGATCTACTTCATGCCGGCTTTACCACGATGTTACTGCCCCTCGGTCGATGAAAGTCACCGACCATATTGTGAAGCTCTTCACCATCGATCTTGACGGCAAGAAGCTCGACATCGTGCGACTATCAATCTGGCTATAGGTGTTGAGGGAGGTGGCGGCGTGTGTTCACGAAATAGTTGAGGTCAAAGACTAATTTATTAGGAGTGGAATAGAGTAATTCAACCATGCTTTTATTTGTGATGTAATGTGTGCACGCGTGTGTATATGTGAGAGAGAGTGTGTGTGTGTGTGTGTAATACCCCGAATTTTTGGGTTCAAGCGTGGATCCCTTTTGCCACGTGTCAAGTGTCTGGTGGCCTTAGGTTGCTGACAACGTCCTTTGTTCCTGTATTTTTTTCTGCCATTAAGTTTTCAACCAAAAACTTCTTTAGACGATACCTCAATCATCCGACCTCCGATTGAATTGATTCTCGTTTCGTTGAGCTTGTATTTTCGTTCTCTTCAGTTTGAGTCTACAATGACTAGTTTTGGACTTTGAATGAATAAAATAATTAGAAGGTAATGGTTAAAAACATTTCTGAAAAATTGGTCGAATGAATCCAAGATTCATTCGAATCAATAGCCGAGATATCTTGGAGGACTGAAGGATTCAGTCGAATGGAAACATTTTTGCTTTGAAAGAAAACAGTTTGTTTCGGATGAAAAGTATTTTAAATCGAGAAAGAACAAGGATTGAAGGATTCAATCGAATGGAAACATTTTTGCTTCAAATGAAAACAGTTTGTTTCGGATGAAAAGTATTTTAAATCGAGAAAGAACAAGGATTGAAGGATTCAGTCGAAAGAATATTTTTCCATCGAATAAAAGTGTAATTTGCCAATTAGGGTTTTTCTTTAAATAACTTTTCTTCTTTTCTTTTCTTTCTAGCCCTTTTTGTTCTCTGCTTCTTTTCCTTTACGGCCGAGAGAGCAAAAGAGAAGGCCTGGGATGCTCTTGAGATTCTAAGGTGGTGCTTTGAGGATTTCTTTACCAGAAAGCTTGATTAAGGTAAGAGATCTCGTACTTCTTACTGTGGTAAAGGATTCGTTATGTATTCACTCTATTATGGATTTGTTTAATAGTTCATTCTCAGCAGCATGCCCATAGGTTAATCGTTGATTTTGTTTGAAATTAGTTTTCAATTGGTATAAATCATTGATGCCATGTTTCTGAATTTCTGCCCAATAAATATCATCTTCTTTTGTTTTTATTTGTCCTTGTGGTACATGATCATCAAGAAAAACAACTCCTTTATAAAAAGGAGGCGTCTATAAGACTTTTGCAGTCACTTCGGTGACTTTTGCAGTCACTCAGTGACTTTTGTAGTTACTTTATCGTCACCTCGTGGCTTAGTAACATTTGTAGTCACTTTTAGTGACTTTTGGATAGTCCTCTTGACGACGGCTATGACCCTACCGGTATGCATTTTGTACCTTCGAGTTTTGTGTTCGATCCGGGTTCTTTGGACAACTTAATGATCATTTCATATATTTGCTTCGGGTTTTGTATTCGATCTGGGTTCTTTGGACCGCTTAATGATCATTTCGCATATTTGATTAGCCTTATTTGCGTTATCGTTATTTGTTATCACTTGTTCGTCAAAGCTATGAACTTGTTTTGGACTACGAATTATTGCATTGCTTCCCATTTGTTTTCCTTCTTACCTGGCTATTCGAGCTCACTCCCTATTTGTTTATTTTGTCCCTTGCCACATGTAATAGACGTGATTAGAGACGTTACATGTTTGGGAAATTAGAGTATTGATTTTGTTAGCGAAATTGAATAATGTAATTCATTTTGAGAACTTTACCCGGACGTGGGTAATTTTAGAATTTTCTAATGGCTATTAGCCTTGCTTATTATTTGGTTTTAGTGGAATTGAAAGACGAAAGATTTTAATTAAGTTTTAACGAAAATATTTTGTCGCTAATAGATTAGATGATCTGCTTTATACCTTGGTATAACTGAATATTTAGTAGAATGTATTTGACTTTAAATTAGGATTTGAATTTTATTACCGGCTTCCGAAGTTCGGGGCGTTACACACACACACACACACAGAGAGAGAGAGAGAGTAGATTTTACTCTTTGGACCAAACTATTATGTGTGTTACATGAATAAAAAGTAAAATTATGCATACGGTTAAATTGACACCGATTTAAAACCAAAAGTGCAGTCTCGTCATGTTTTCGACAAAATCTAGAGGGATCGAAGGGAGCTCCCGAATAGATGTACACATCACAAACAAGACAATGGTGATGCGCTAGAGGGTCATCTGGGAAGTATCTCCGATGCGTAAATCAATTATGAGAGAGGAGGGCTCAATATCTCAGAGGTGTTGTTAAGAGCATACATTTTTTGGAAGACTGGCATATATATATATATATATCGAGAGAGAGAGAGGAGCTACCTTTCCTGTTAGGAGACAAGCAGCTTCTCCTGAAGCTGGGTTATCCTGAAGGACGAGACGTGAATAAGGTATGGTCCTTCCCAGAATTCTGTTCCGAGTAGAAGCAGATGTAGCCACGCCCCCCCCCCCCCCAACCCAAACCACACGTGACACGTGGCACAAGTATATTTTCCCATATTACATAATAAACAACGATTAATGAAGTTCTTGTCCGACCAAAAAAAAGGAAAAAGAAAAAACAAACACAACTAAGTGCAAAACCATATCATTAGTATACGACTATTACAAATGCAAACATCGTACATAAATTAGCTTGGACAAGAAAATAGTCTGAAACATATCCTTATTTGATCTAAATCAGATATACCATCAAAAGTAAGAGGAGATACTACAATCCGGACCATATCCAAAGTGTATATAGTTGTAAGAAAAGAACGTTCTTGAAGTTTGCTATATTCAGTACGACCCATCAGCCAGAACTTCACAGTTTCCAGGACCCTCCCTCAAAGGAACTCAACGACTTGATTAAGGATTCATATACCTTGATTCCCTCCAAATACACTGTATCCTTCAGGAACTGCCCAAATATATATATATATATATAATGAAGAAGAAGAAAACCAAAATTAATATTTACATTAGCAACAGGGAGGATAAGAAGCCACTAGAAAATGTATCAGGAAGTTAGTCAGACCTCATTATGGTCATGAAGTAAGATGGGTGTGTACTTCATAGGTGAGAAACCAAGAGTAGGAATTCCCATCTGTCTCATAAACCGAGCATCAGTAGTTGAAGGCAAGATTTCAGGCTTTGCAAGTTTTCCGCCAGCTGCTGTAATAGCTTGGTTAAAAACAGACCACCAAGGATTGGAATCATCAGTGGGTGTCATGAGAGGGCGTCCCTTATAATCTCTTATAGGTCCTTTTTCTGTTATCTGCCATGTACTAACGATTAACCATGATCTTGCAATACTGAATCACTTAGTTGCCATGATATCCGAATCAAGGAAATGAAGAATAGGGATCTTAAGATTTATAGGCAGGAAACAAAATGTTCTACCTAGAAGTTATGGATACATTCATGGTAAAGGATACAACATGAGTGGTGAAGGCCAACACATGAATCGCAAGAAATACACTAATGTCCAACGACTTAATATGTCAATAAAAGGCAACAATAATTCCTAAGAAGAGAAAGATGTTTATGGAGATGGTAGATATTAACCTACATTTTTGTAGCTTCTCTGGTAAAAGCAGTTTCTAAACTAAAATTTTGTCAATGAACACCAATTTAATCTTAGAAGTGACAAAACAATGTATTGAAGATGCATCGAAAATTTTAGAAGCGAGGAAAAAATATACTGAAGATGCATCCAAGTGGGACACAACAATAGTATGCAAAGAAGTGAAACTATTCATGAACTTTACAAAAAGAACGAACTGGAATAGGTTAGATTTCCGTTAATTGAAAAGTAATAGATTCGCAGAAGAGCATTTGATGTGGCCAAAGAACACTTTGGTCTACTCGCCTATTGAGAATTTCTACATAACCCCAACACCACCTACAAAACTTCAGGAGTAGGGTTAAAGATGATAACAAGTAAGCTATTAACTAATCCTGTAAGAGGCAAAAAGACAATATTGGAGTGTTCACAAGGTTACACCTCATGTTCTTTTTCTTTCTTTTTTAACTCCATAATATTACACCTATACTCCCGTTTTAGTTTTGTTTGAGTGTTTTTAATAGGATTGATCTTGGCAAGTTGAATGAGGTCATATTAAGGACTCAAGTATTAATCGCCAGCTTGGGAAATGATAAATCCAAAGAAGAGAAGGGTACAGTCATAATGCATGAGGTATTAATCACATTCTTCCCTGAATTTGTCATACTCGAATTTGTTAGCCCATTACCCCAGCACCTTTGGCTGCATAATTTTTAGACACTATAGTGGAGAACCATCTCTTTGACAAGCTTATATTGCAAATCAAAACTCTTAAAAGAAAAGAATAAGACGGGCAAGCCTATTGAGCCTATTGAGGTTTTGAACCATAGTTTCATCTTCTTGAAAGTGAGTACTACTAGGCTTCGAACTTTTTAGCAAAAAGTTGTTTCTCGAATAACGGAGCTTCCTGTGATTTGAGCATCTTATACTGTCGAGACCTACCGTCTTTAAAATGCTTGGACCAGGATGTACCACATCATTGGAAAACAAATTCTTTTGCGAGTTTGAGAAGAGTAGGACTACTCCTTAAAAAAGTTCTCAGAAGTATGCTGGGAAATGTTGAATGATTTCATATATCTAGTGTTGAGTCTTAAGTATGCCAATTAGAAGTGATAAGTTCACATAAGAGATCTGATGTTGCCTGAGAAGGATACAACAGTTATGACGATATAACCACATATTGTAGCCTACCTTGGCACGTCATTTTATCTCTGAACTTGTTCTTTCCTGATTTGTTATCCGGATAACACTTTCCACAATACCCAACACCCATGGCAAACCAATTTTTACGGAATGAAAAGCATAATCTTCACATACATATCTAGCGACACAATCATGTCACGAATAGAAGCAGGGCACACATAATCTTCACACTGGTTTCACGAGCCAGATCATGTTACTCAAAAAGCAATATTCTTGTAACCAAAGTTTTATTAATCAAAAGCATCACCTCACTGAAGCAAAGAACTCGACAACAAAGACTTCGGGGTCTGAATCTAGAATTTTGTAACTTACAATAAGAAAGAGTGTCACATTCCGTCCTCTCTATTGGACATACATAATTACATCACAACAAAGACTTGAGAAAATGACTTTGCAGTGCACCTGCAGCACTGCCACTGAAGTTCCTTTCATTACCGGAATCTTTCACCCTCTTCCCATGCAACAAACCCAAAAGCAATTCCAAAAGAACAACATCAAACTGCAAATCTTGCAAGGCTGTCCCAAAACTAGGCTTTAGTACTGGCCTCACTCCCCGAAAAAGGTACACATCTGCTAAGTTAGCTCTCTTAATGGCCTACCTGATACCGATACAAAGCTCTCCTTCAAAACCATCTCCTCCAAAAAATTCATATTGGAATCTGTTCCTCTCCTATATTCTACCATATGGCTAATGCACTAGAGCAAAGAATTACACTTAATTCTAATAACCTTACATATTCAAAGAGCCATAAGAGAGTGTTGCGTCCCTTGATAGTTTTACAGGAGCTCTAATACTTTCCTCTCACCATTTATCAATACGTGATCTCTAGCCCATATCTCCAAAGTCACTATCTTTAGGGACCTTGATTACACTCTCGCAACCCATTCACCAAAAGCTCCTCTTCATTTAAGAGCTCATTCACACTCTATAGCATGTTTTATAGCAAGCATATAAAGTTAGAAGAAGCTACAAACAGCATTTTACGGGTACAAGAGGGTACCTTCCTCAAACCCTGTAAGCCGTAGAATCCTTGACAAGAGTCCTCTATATAAGGACATTAACATGGTTTGTACACAAACTATTTTACATGGACACGGTATGAGTGTCCGAGTTGGATATGTGTCAAAGTGTCAGATTCGTCTAGTTTCCAGAACCCAAGACACGGGGACACGGCAAAATATTTCTATCCTTTGTTATATATTAGTTACTCCTCAGGTAAAATGGTGTTTTCAGTGAACGCACATTGTCCTAATTGAATGTTATCTCATCTCAAAGCAATAATGAATTAAAAGCTAGGTAGCACGGACACCGACACCGACGGGGACACCGGACACCGCAATTTTCAAAAAATCAAATTTTGGACACCGCGGGACACCGCTATTTTTTAATATATTTTTATTATATATATATGTATAATAAATACCAAATATATTTCACAACCCAAAATAACAAACAATAATAAAATACTACTAAAACAAGGAATTCAAATAAATACAAGTCATACTTAAACATTTATTTGGTACTACACAAAAAAACTAAGTAAAAAATAAAGGGGGGGGGGGGGGGGTCTTTTAGTAGAATCACGACAGACAGAGGGAGAAAAAAGGAAAAAAGTCAAAAAACAAAGGGAAAGACCAGGGGCGGAGCCAGGATTTCATCCGAGAGGGGGCTAAATATATATCGAAGGTCAGTACAACCGGAGTTTAGCCGCCGGTCGCCGGAGTTTTGGCCGCCGGTCGCCGGAGTTTAGCCGCCGGTGAACTGTTGGAGTGAAGACAGTACAACCGAAGTCGCCGACTCGCCGTCGGCGTAGATCCGGGGTCACTGGGTCCTTGCGGCCGGCGGAGGTGTGAAAACAAACTCACCAGTAAAACTAGAAGCCATTATTTGTTTGAACTCCAAACTAACAACGAAAATTATCCAACAGATAAGCCGATAATACCAGCATTCAGCCAAAAAGATACAAGCAAAACTAAACAAATCCACAATCCAATTGAGCGATTTATTATAAACCAATTAAGCCCAAAAAAGTACACAGATTATCACCTGCCAAGAATTCCATGGACCATTACAACGAGATGATCGGCGGAGGAAGCATCGGACTCTTTACAACTCACAACTCACCACATATTCGCCTCTATTCACCGACTCCGACGAGCAAACGTCGCCGTTTTCGAGCCTACCGTTTTCCATTACGTAATTTCACTCGATTCAAAGGTCACCTAATCCGCAACCATAACCCGCATTTGAAAAATACTTGTTGAAGTCCAGAAATATATGCCGTAATCAATCAATTGCTGTAAAAGAAAATGAATCTGGTGTTACTTTTTTGTGATCAATGTGGAGAGAGAGGGAGAGAGAGATCTTCGAAGGGAGGAAAGCGATGACGTGGAGAGGTGTGAAGAAGTAATTGAAGAAAAGAAAAGAAAAAGTTCTTCACTGGGTCCTTGCCGCCGTCGGCGTAGATCCGGGGTCACTGGGACCGTTGGAGTGAAGACTGAAGACTCTCCGTCGCCGACTCTCCGTCGCCGACTCGCCGTCGCCGTAGATCCGGGGTCAGTGGGTCTTTGCAGTTGCCGAGTCGCCGTCGCCCGTCGGCGTAGTCGCGTAGATCTAGAAAACGAGCCCGTGAGTCCGTGACCGTGAGGCGCCGTCGCCCGTCGCCCGTCGCCCGTCGCGCCGAAGTGCGTTCGTCGTGGGTGGGTGCCGCCGTGCCGGAGGACGGGAGGAGTGAGCCGGAGTGAGGCGCCGGCCGCCGGTCGGTGTCTCGGTTGGTGACTGCCGACTGGTGAGAACTGAGAAGAGGCTCGGTCGTGTGAAAAAATACTATATATATATATATTTTTTTTTTTTCAAAATCTGACAGGGGGCTATAGCCCCCTCTCGTACATATGTAGCTCCGCCGGTGGGAAAGACACTAGAAGGGAAGGGTTCAGTAATAACTAGAAGATAAAAGGAAGGAGAAGACTGACGAGACAAAAAGAAAAAGCAAACCTGTGGGTCAGCGACGGCGGTGGAGGACCTCCGGCGACGACGGCGAGAGCTCTGGCGACGGCGACGGTGGACAGATCTGTCGACTTCGTTATCCGGCAACACCGGCGACCTTCAGATCTGTCTTCTCCGGAAACATCGGCCACAGATCGGCAACACCGGCGACGATAGAAGAAGACGGCCGACAGATTAGAGCACTCGTGAGGTGAGAGAGAAGAAGACGACCCCCGAAAACTGTCTGACACTGCTCCACGCCGTGTCCGACACTGCTCCACGCCGTGTCCGACACTCGTCGACAAAGTGTCCGACACTGTGTCGGAAATTATAAAAAAAAAAAATCCGACACCAATTGGCGGTGTCCGACACGTGTCGGCCGGTGTCCGGAGGGTGTCGGGGTGTCCGTCCGTTTACCTCCACCTAGGAGAGGTGTCCGTACTTCCTAGATTAAAAGAAACACTTAATGATAGTATTCTTGGTGGCATATCCTACGAGAGGTGTCGGACACATATCTCATACCCACGTCCAAGTGTCGAGTGCCCGACATGCGTACTTCACGCATTTTGAAGAGTCCATGTAACATAGCACATAAACAGAGCATGTTGTTAGGCCTGGAGAATACTCCAACCCATAAGTAAATTAGCAGAAGGGGAAATTCAGAAGGATTGCACTCTATATTCCCAACTTCGGAGTCACCCCACGGAGGGAAAAGAAAACTTAAAGCACTCCAGAAAGTGTACCATGGAAAAAGTGTTAATCCTCACTTATGGTTAATAGTTATCGTAGGCTTCGTAGAGGTATACCCCAAAAGTTTTTTCAAAAAATGAGGTGGTTCACTCTGGGGCCTGGGCCAAGTATTTCAAAGAAATTGGGTCCATGCAATTTGAAATCTTGAAACAATGAGCCCCTTCATTGAGGAAACAACTTTCGGATTAATCATAGCTTAATAGGTAAGGGTGAAATAGAGTACAAAATTCAAAATCAAAATAATAGAGTGCCACTGGAACAGGAGAAATAAGAATTTCGAAGATATATTGTAGCCCTTAAATCAATATTGTGCTACCTCGCTAGATTATTAAAATGGAAGCGATAAATCATGCATCCCATAGTAAGGGAATCCATATGATCCAGTAAGTCACTATGAGTCCCGGAAAAAAGGAATCGATGCATAGCTTACAGAAACTTCTTGTTGAAAAACTAAGAACATGCTTTAGGCTGCTATAAATTATCTAATACTAGTAATGCGCTGTAGTTGAAAAATTCAAGTTCAAAAACTTTGTATTTCATACTCTATATAAACTAAATAGTAAACACCAAAGACTAAAACTGAGTCACCTCATACGTCATGTTCCTAGTAGCTGGTGCCCATTCATCCGCAATCCTTCTCTTCAAGAGATCCGGGTCCGTAGTTGGTGGCAGTCGAACATCAAACCCCGCTTCTGCCTCTGATGGTTGCATGTTCATCACAAATCCCTGCACAATTAATCCATAAAATTACTACAAAACAATAAATAAGGAACCAAATCGTAAAACAGTCAAATAAGCAGACATTCACACACATTTAACCAAACTCACAGTAGGGGACGGTATTCCCGCTTTCACATACACAGGATTAACCGAAACAACCTCTGAATTGGCAGCCAATCCAGCCTTGACCAGATCAAACTGGTTCTCCCTAAACTTGCCGACAACCTCAACACTCTTGATCAAGTTCTCCATTGCACTGTTATCAAACATCCTGGATCCGTGGCCCGGCATTCCACCCGCCCTAATCACCAAATTCCACGGGGTACGGTCGGCATAAAAGACCCTAAACTCCCCACTCATGCTGGCCTGCCCTTCATCCAACACAAACCCCACATTCAGACCATTAAACACGTCCGATTTTACGAATTTCGCCATCCCATCAAGTCCACCAATCTCCTCGTCGGGCACGTAGGACACGTGTATCGTTCTCAAAGGTTTGAAAGAAGAGTCTTTAACTAGGTTCTTAATGGCTTCTAAGTACTGCAGGCCGATGCACTTGTCGTCCTGGGCGCCACGCGCGAAGATTTTGCCATCGGGGGAGTGGAAAGCGGAGAAGGGGGGGTGGGACCATTTGTGGGGCTCGGTGGGGACGGAGTCGAGGTGGGAGTTGAGGAGGATGGACGGGAGGGAGGGGTGGGAGCCGAGGAGGGTGAGGAGGAGGAGGGGTTTTTGAGGGGTGGTGAGGTGGAGGAGCTGGATGGTGAGGTTTGAGATGGAGGCGGAGAAGGTGGTGAGGAAGGTGGTGGCCGCGGTGTAGTCTGGGGTGGGGTGGGCGGTGTTGATGCGGAGGTATTGCTGGAATCTGGTTATCGGGGTGTCTTCTTGTTGTTGGTGGTAGTGGTGTTGGTAGTCTGATTGGGTGGTGGGAGAAAGGAGTGACAAGGAGAGGAGTAGAAGGCTTGAGAGGAGTGAGTGGTGGCGGTGGTGGTGGTGTTTGGACATGGTGACTGAACCGACGAGTTATGAAGTGAGAGGGTTGACTGATCACAGGTTTTGGAGGACGAGGAAGACTTTCTATAACTCAGTGAGGTGTCAAAAGGTCGGGTTGCCCGCGGGCCAGACCGACCCGGACCTAACATGACCCGGGTCGCCCCGGCCCTAAAGGATCCATAGGGCCGAGGGCCAGGCTGAAGGATTTGAGAAAACGGGCCCGGCCCAGCCCTAAAAAGGCCCGGGTGTCGCCCCCTTATAAAAAAAATTTCCTTTTCTTTTTTTGAAGTTACATCTTATTACACTTTCATCTTTTTTACGCTTTGAATCTTTTTTATTAAATTAATAGTTTTGGAGGTGTTATTGAATTCACCTGATCAGTGTTTTCTTTAACACACGCAGTGAAATGTGGGTGTGTGGTGACAAAGCCGTGTTTTTGATGATTTCTAAGTGAGCTTTCATTTAATGTTTCTGTTATAGAATTTACTTTGTCATCTATGGTTTTGTTTTTGAATCTCTTAATGCTAGCTTGTTGTGACTTTAATTGTATATTTATTACTTTCCCAATTTATTTTTTGGTTAAGACTATTTATGTGTTACCATTTTGAGCACTTTCCACATATATGAGAAATTATGGTTTTCTTGTAGTAATCTACTGTTAATACTGTTTTTAGGAATAATTTGTATGTAGTTAATTCAACAAGGAACATATAGTGTGAAGTGGCTTTGATAAATATAACTGGATATATGTGGATTACATTTTTTAATAGGAGCAACCTTTTAGCAATTATTTTCTAGTTTGACACTCGTCCTGAAAATTTGTAATCAAGTTGGAGCAAAGGACTTGATAGCATAATATAGTTGGTACTTTTTCCGCAACATAAAACATGAATAAAAAGATTTAAAAAAATTATTCAGGCCCGGGCCTGGCCGAAGCTCGGCCCTAAAGTTAGGGCCTGGGCTTGGATCGGCCCTCATATCCCCCAGTGGACCCGGCCTGATTCCCTGTGGCGTGAAGCCTGGACTGGCCCGTTTTCTCTCCTGGCCCGCTAGGCTCGGGCTGGGCTGGCCCAAGCCTGGCCCATTGACATCTCTATCTATAAGCCTCCAAATTCACACTCAAAAAACCTTTTGGGATACTAATCCCTTCTATGGCACTCTCTGTGTCTGGTTTCTTTCATTTTTAGAGGAATAAGAAATATGAACTACATAACAGTAACGAAACATGAACTAAGAAGATATACGGGTATAATAACAGCCGGACAAAACACCAATACAGTTAAGAAGAAACAAAAAGCTAAAGCTCTATCCATTTGCAAGCCATTCTTGTCTACCTCCAAGTCCTGAAGTTAAAGCAAGGAACACCAGTGTGGAAGAGAGCTGCAGAACTTCTTCTGTACATTGGGCAATGTGCAATGAATGCACCTTCCGACTACTATTATATATGTTACACAAAAAACTATCAAAAGGTGCTGAGGATCCGCGTTCTGCTCTAATTTTAATCTACATAAATAATTCCAAATGAGCAACTAACATGATAAGATGTAAACAATGCATATGAAATAGCACGTAGCAAAGCTCTCTCTATATCAAAACTTGCATCAGTTGGTAAAATAGCCTCACAATAAGCCCCAATAGGTGCCCAATCTGAACTAAAAGTAGTCATGCCTGTACCAATTATACTGTCACTATTGAGACCCGTTGATGACTTTGCGACTGAGATTTTACAACATGTGGGTGGTGGAAACAGACACGCACATATATCTGAGAATTGCACAAGGATTAGAGGATGATAGAAGTGTACAAAACGCATAATGTTTGGCACAGTGTGAACACGTCGTTTAGAAGTTATTTTCTGGATTAGATGTTGAAATCTAGGAGTATATCTGACATTGAGAAAGAGATTATAGGAAAGCCTCAAAGTAAGAGTTGCATTGAACTGCTCTCTCTTGAAGATAAGGGCATTCCGACAACACAAGATAACCCACAGTAAAACCAAAACATGAACCAGGAGGAATAAATCTTCCTGGTGCCTAAAAATAAGCTTACTTAGGTAATGTAGAATCCAATCTCTACTTGAACTTATTTGCGGCCTATCATGTCTCGGAAATGCTCAAAACCAAAGGAGTTGAGTTTGACTACACTGGAGAAAGAGATGATCAGGCGTTTCAAGAGATTGTGAACAAAGGGGACACATATATGAGATAGGACAATGACGTTTCCATAGTTCCATTGAGACTGGGAGTTGCAAATGTAAGAATTTCCATAAGAAGAATTTAAGCTTTTCAGGCACTGGAAATTTCCAGATCATGCGCCATATTTTGGGAGTCAGTATGGTCAGAATAGAAGTGCTACATATCTCTTCCTTCCCTAGAAGCTTATAAGTATGCAATGTGGAAAAGATGCCTCCCTTAACACCTGGCCAGAAACACACATGTTCCTCGTTCGATGGAACAAGCTTTAAGATTAGAGAAACTATTGTCGGAGGGAAAGTGTGGAATAGAATTGATAGATTCCAGCAATGCGAGTTGGGAAGAAATAAGTGTGAAATCGTCCAATGACTATTATTGTCATTGCAGAACGAGCGCAACTTAACTGGTGCCATTGATGGCACCACCAATCAATCCAGATAGAAATTGACCACCCATTATCAATTTTCCGTTGTATGTCTTGCTTAAGAAATATTTGCCCAATCAAAATACTATGCCAGATCCATGAAGCTTTTCTTGGCTTCTAGGCAGATAAAAAGGACGATTGAGAGAAGTATCTGCCTATAAGCACACGTAAGACTAAACATTCCAGATTGTCCCAGAGTTTCCATGCTTGCTTTACTAATAAGTCCTGATTAAAGTGTTTAAAATCCTTAAAGCCCAGGCCACCTTCACTTTTAGGTAAACACAATGTAGGCCAGGCAACCCAATGGATAAATCTATGACTCGCGTCACCTGACTACCAGAAACGTGCCAAAACTTGATCTACTGGTTTACATACCGCCACAAGAAATTTGTAAACAGACATATAGTGAACAAGCAGGCAAGAGAGTAATCCTAAGTGAATAAGCATATAACTCCAATATCCAAATTAATTTCCAAGTATTTGCCAAAATCCTCCTTCAAACTAAAACCAAATTCCTGCTGGATCAATATTCTCAATTCCTCATAAGCAATAGGACTAATTACTAGACCCGATTTATCCCAATTAACACATTGCCCCTGACATCAAACATTAGTCGCCAAGAATCAATCGCACTGCAACAATATTCTGGGAAATATTCTTATGCAAGTGCAAAAATAGGAAAATGTCATCGGCGTACATTAAGTGGCATATAGGCGGCGAAAGCTTCCCTGCCTTAATTCCACTGATTTGTTTTTGGCATTCTGCTTTGAGTAGGCCCTTGATAAGATTTCAAACAAAGAATGAAGAGGAAAGGAGATAAAGGGTCACCCTGTTTGATACCCAAACATGGCTTGAAAGGGGATGTAGGCACTCCATTAACCAGAATGGAGTAAGATATCGTACTATTACATTAGATAATTAAATTAATCCAGAAAGTAGGGAAACCAAATCGATTAAGAACTTCTTGAAGAAACTCCCAACTAACCATATCAAAAACCTTACTCATATCCAATTTTGAGAGAAATCAAAACTACCCCACCTTTTTTCTATTCCGTACACAGTCTGTCAGTTCTTGAGCAAGCAAGATATTTTTAGAAAGAGTGCACCCAGAGTGAAACGCATTCTAAAAGGGGGAGAGAATTTCACTAAGAATGACATTACAGAGACTAATAGGCCTAAATTCAACAGGTAATTTGGGAGCTGTCCGTTTGGGAACCAAGGTGATCAAAGTTTGATTGGCCTACAATAGCATATGCTTGGAATGAAGGAAGGAAAGAACCACATAAGTAACTAAAAGACCCATGATTCCCCAACAACGCTGGTAGACCACAGCTGGTATACCATCTGGTCCCAGCTTTTTCATCCCACCTAACTCAAAACCCACTTTCTTGATTTCCTCATGAGTAAAAAAGAAGCTAAGCATAGATAAATGAGAGGACGATAGTGCAGGAAAGGAAAATTATTGAAGGTAGGAGCGAATAGCATTGGCATTGGGTCGCAGAGTAGTAGAAGAATGAAAAAGATTTTTAAAGAGCTCCACAATAATGAATCAAATGGCATTCTCATTAGAAATCAGAGAACCACACATATCCTTCAACGAGGAGATTTGATTAGATCGATGATGAATGATGGTAGAAGTGTGAAACAGTTTTGTACTCCTTTATCCTTGATCTAGCCAATTAATTTTGGCTCTCTGGGCCATAAAACTTCTTCACAATTCTCCAAGAAGTCAAGGTCACAGCGAAGCATGAATTCCTCCTAATACGAATCTAACGAAAGCGGACCAGCTTGATAAAACAACAATCGATGTTGCGTATCCTTAATCTGACCTTCCAATATCCCAAAACTAGTAGAGCTTCAGTCCTTGACACTCAACAACCTTTCATTCTTACTCATAATTTGAAATAAAGGGAACCCAACAGAAGGGACTAACCAAACCACCCTAATAACATGAAAATTTTATAGGGATGAAAGCCATAAGGCTTCAAATCACCGAAGAAGGTGATATGCATTTCGAAGAAGGCAAGTATCACATAAAATTGAAGCATGGTCCAATCGCTGAATGCCCAAATTTCTAGCGATTGCATGCAAATCCTGAACAATCCAGGACGGAGATGCCAAAACCCAGTCAAGTTTTTCGTAAACAAAGCCCTTTTTCGAAGAATCCCTTACCCAAGTGAATAAAGGTCCATCCCAGCAGACATCAGACATGCCAAAAGATGCTAGGAAATCACTAAACAATTGTGCACCTGGAATACCAAAGCATTCTTAGCAGACATGTCAGTCGGCAACAACACCTGGTTTAAATCCCCAGCTAGACAAAAATGCCTAGAAGACAAGAAAGAATGGAGAAAATATACCCCTAAAATATTTGGCCTTCATTGAACTCGAGGTTGTCCATACACAAAACCATAATAGACGAGCAAATCATCAACACCTTTGAAAGAGAATGATATGAAGTTTATATGGACCACTTCTATTGACAGACCAATCGTAGGTAACCACCCTAACCATAATCCGCCACTAAACCCAACCTGATCCACGCCAACAAAATTAGTAAATCTGAATTTTCAGAACAGGAGACCAACTTTTGGATACATCATTTTCGTTTTTATAAAGAAAATGACATCTAGACAATGCTGACGAATCAATCCAAATGCTAATCGAGTTGTGGTCGCCTGACCTATGCCCCCACAATTCCAGCAAAAGAGTTTCAATAAAACACCCGTGGTTGGTAAGGCCCAACCACAACGCCTTAACTAGCAGAATAGACACTAAAAGAGAACCATGACTCTTCCAATCCAACGCAACTCTATCTATCTAGGGTCATAGCCTATCCTCAGAGGCTAGCAAGCACCTAATCTTAACTACTAAAACAAAAACTACTACCTCTACTAAGAGTAACTGAAAATCCCTAAAACCACATGATCACCTCGAAGCATCATAAGGAACAAGTAACAGTCATCCTAGAAAATTAAGTAAAAAGCTAATATATGCATCAAACTCAGAAGCTACAACAACATCAACATCATTAAAATGGCTAGACACCATAGCAAATTAAAGGAGCAAGAAAGGAAGCAAGACGAACCTAGCAGGGAATGATTGAAGCTATCATCTACTGAACTTGCGCATTTTGGAGACATCAGCATTAACAGATCCACCCTGTGATGGTTGCGCGAACCTAAGAAGGTGGAGGATGAACTACTTTTTCAACAATTTGCACGGATTTAGATGCATGTGGACAGTCTCCTATCACCGATTGCTCAGTAGCAACATAAAGAAAACTTGACTGAGTAATATCCCTAGGCTCATAATCACAGAGATTTATGAAAACCTGGTCTTCTTACCACCCAACCACACCCCCCATCACATTTCCCCCCAATTTGAGATGCGAGGGATCTAAGAAAAATGGTGAAGCATTATCGGTGAAGCGGACCTTCCCTTTTTGCACACTGGCACCATCCAACTTTTCCTGCCAATGATGTCTTTTCCCTGTCCCCCATTCATTGTCGATTGAAATCTCAGGTGACTCTCAATTTTTGCATTTAGAGCTGTTGGAAGACAAAGAAATAGAAGACAGAGAAGAGTCAATCGCCAAACCTTCCACACAATCGTTAGTCCATCCAATCTTGAGAACTAAATCCTCCGAGAGTTCCACACAATAAAGCTGTTGTAGCGAGGCATTAGTATCCAAAGAATATTCAGGTACCATGAGAATAAAAGCCGGGGATGAAGAAGACTGAGAAGTCCCCTCAAACACAGTTTTGGGCTCCATGAAGGGCATGCATGTGACGGGCCCACGGTAGAAGGTTTATGGTCTACACCGTGGCCCTCCAGAAGAGAAACATATTGATTGAAACTTGCAACTGCCTCTCCACACAATCGGCTATTATTTGCAAGATGGGCTTCTTCTAAAGCAGCTGGACTAACATACATATCCAAGACCTTACGACAGGCTCGCTTCCCAGAATCCAAAATAGGCCCAACACCAAAAAAACCATGGACCAAATCCGAACAAGGTTGAGCAGAGTCAACCATTTTATCCACCGGTGTCATAGATAAAGGTGTCAGTATCAGTCCATCCTTGGTTTTTGTCCATCTCAAACCCCCTAGCATTATCGACAGTTGGCTGTAGAGAGAATGCTTGGTCATTTGTTGACCGAACAGTGGCTGGTTGATGGGGCTCTAAAACATGTAGGGAGTGGGGACCAGCCACGTCAGTACTGGCTGCTACATCATCGTGTTCCTCAACAACTGCACTAGCCAAGATTGGATCGCCGGCTAACATAGATTTCGATGTATTATCGTCATCAGAAATGGAGAATAAAGAGTTACTACTTCGGGCTGAGAAAAAATCAGACTCGTGTAAACTAGGGGAATTAGAAACCTCAGAGTTAGCCAGACCATGAACCCGTCCATTTTCACCAGTAAGTCCTCCGAAGAATCCACAATATCACCCTTGTTCGTGCCATAAACTAGTTCAGGACTCTCGTTAGATTTAATCCGAATGACGCAGTTAGTCCGCTTCCAATTAGTATTCGTAAATGCCCGTAGTGTCACTGTAAAACACGGCACATCACGATAAGCCATCATGGAGATTTGTTCATCAGAAACATAACAGAGGCAGGTCAATTCCAGACGATCTCTCACCACATGCATGAGAAGGTTACAACTATTGATATCATGACCAATCACCCCACATCTATAGCAAACATGAAAGATCTTCTCGAACCTAGCTTGAATCCATTGCGAGGCCCCATGCTCGATACAGACAAATTGTAATACCCCGAACCTAGGCTTAACCGGTTATTATTACTTTAGCGACAGTTTTTAAGAGTAATGTCCTTTTGAGTTTTTAGCGACGAATTTGGGGAGCATTATATGATGATCTTTAGTGACAATTCTAGAATCATAAATTATAATTTAATAATAGCAGATATTATGGATATTGACTGATGTATATTAGCGACAAGTTATTTAAAATATCGATGCTTTTAATATTAGCGACGTTTTGACAAACATGATAGCGTAATAACTCGTTGATAATTTTCTTAACACATAAATTATCATAAAGATTTATTGTTGGACCATTTTTAAGTTATTAAATTCGGTTAAGAAGTTTTAGCGACCAAAGGGTGAGAGGGTTTTTCTTGTCTTTGCCCAATTAGGGATTTGGGTTATATCTAAGCATGATATTCTTTAGCAGTCGACCCTAATTTCTCCTAACAAGATTTCGGAGAGCGGCTGAAGGAGAAGGGCGTGGAGCAGCGGCAGAGAAGGACTAGATTGATACTAATGAAATGTTCCGATGTGTAGAGAAATTGGATGATCTGCTGAGAATTTCTTGTCCTCATGCTCAGGTGGATAAGTTACAGTCCTCTTCATCTTCTTCTTCCTCCTCTATTACATCCTCTAATAAATGTAAATGCGTGGCAACTCCCTAAGGTTGGTTGGATGTTACAACTTAAAAACCTAGAAGTTGTGATCGCCTTGTTGGTAGTTCTAAAAAATCCCAGGTTCTTAGCCCATAAATGGGTGACTGTTATGAAATGGATTATGATCTGATATTGTAGCATACACGTTTGAAACTTGGGATCAGGACAGGGACGGGTGTATGGACATCGCCTCAGAGAATTTGGCAACTCAGGAGTGTAGTCTTAGAATGACAGAAATATCATCACTAGTGGTGGTTGTATCACCATAGATGCTTTTGGCCGTTCAGACATAAAGTCAATGAACTCCTGCGAATCGTGAAAAATGGTAGAGAGGAGATTATGGAACCTTTAATGCATGAAAGTACACTAAAGAAAGCTCGCTACCTGAAGATCACAGCTTCGGCTTAACCTCTAGGTTTGTTACACTCAATTATATTGTTGTCTGCTATCGATTGGTCTCAATTGACTGTGGTGCCTACTGCAAATGTTTTACCTCATACGAATAATTTACCTAGTCATATTAATGTTATGCAATCTGGGTTTGATTTGGATTGTGTTCGAGGCACTAAGAACTCTTGGTGCCCTTTTTCTCTTTGAGCCGAGGCTTTGGTGGTTGGGCCAAACCAATTACTATTGGAGAAATGAAAATACTTTGCTAGAACGGTGGTGGCATGGGTCAAGATACCACAGTTCGGATAGAGTCTGGTTTAATCCGAAAAAATAATCCAGATGTAGTGTTCTTCATGGAAACCAAGATGTTATTCTCTAAAGTGGGAAGTTTGTTTAGGTCTTGGGGTTCTCAAACTTCTTAGGGGTTGATCCGGTTAGTATTAGTGAAGGTCTTTGGCTTGGTTGACTAGGTAGTTGGGAAAAATTGCCTCAGTTTTAACCCCTCTACCAGGTTCATTTTGTCTATGTGGTAACTTTAATTAGGTTTTGGCTTCGTTTGAGAAGTCAGGTCGTAACTCCTCGATGATCCCTGGTGCTCAATCACTTTAGGATTTCCAGGAATCTTTTGGCTTGTCAGATGTTCGTTCGGGTGGGCCTTTGTATACACCGATTCGGGGTTCCCCCTAAAAAGGCTTTCTATATGAAAAATTAGATCGAGTCATGGCCTCTTCCTCTTGGATAGTGTTTTACTCACATGTAACAACTAGTAATTTAGCTGCATTCTGATCATATTCTATTTGATACTAATCCTCTCAGTTGCAAGTATCAGCTACCTCACCATTTTGAAGCCATGTGGTTTTCATCTCGTCAGGTCTTTAGTGTAATTTGGAATGTCTAGCTTTTGCTATCCTACGGCTCTCTTCTTTTTCAAGTTATGTGTAAATCTAAAATGTTGCTGAGAATGCTAAGGCCCTTTAGTAAAGACAGCTTTGGCAAGCTGAAAGCCATATTGCCGATGTTTAACATCGTCTGTCATTTTTCCAGCACGATTCTCAAATTTCACAGAATTTAATTGCTGAGGAATTTTATCTCCGATGCAAGTTGGATTTTCTGATGAAATGAAAGGAATATTTTGGGCTCAGCATGCTAAGATTGATTAATTAGACCAAGGGGATTGAGATACTAGATTATTTCACACCTCTACCATGAGTCGAAGGTGGACAAATCAAATCATCTCGCTTAAAGATGAGACTTGTCTAATTACATCCGATGAGGATTCTACCCGAAACCTTATGGTTAATTACTTCTCAAAATTGTTCTCCTTGCTTGAGCCTCCACTTTTGAATAGAATTTTAATTAATTTGTTAATGCGTTCATGTTCGTTTCATATGATTTCTAGTTCTCAGAAAACCTTTCTTCTTCAAGCTTTCACCCCTGAGGAAATCAAGAAAGTAATCTTTCAATTAGGTGAGATGAAAACTCCAGGCCCTGATGGGATCCTGCAATTATCCTTCAGAAATGTTGGTCACTCATGGGCCCTCTGATCACTCAAGAAGTCTTGTCTTTTCTTTCCTCTCGGAAAATGTTTTTAGAAACTAATCATACCTTCGTCACTTTAATACCTATGAAGCAACTTCCAGAATCAGTTGGCGACTTCCGTCCTATTAGCTTATGCAATTTCATCTAGAAAGTCATTTTGAAAGTACTTATCACAAGAATGACTCCCGTCATGAGTGACATTATATCTCATTTTCAAAATGCTTCTGTTGCTGGATGTACCCTGTCAAATAACATCTTGCAGCCCGAGAGCTCACCGACTGTGTTAGGTGAATAAAGAAAGGAAATGTGGTTTTGATTTCCCTTAAGCTAGATTATGAGCAAGGCTTTTGATAGGAACAACTGAGACTTTCTGCAGGAGGTACTCCTGAGCTCTACTTTCCCTCAGTTTTGGGTAAACCTAATTCATCAATGTGTGATTACGGTTTCCTACTCGATTATGGTTAATGGGGCTCTAATTAGATCGAGCTATGGTATACGGCAAGGTACCATTTATCACATTTCATGTTCATTTTGTGCTTGAAAATTCTGTCGACGGGATTAGTTTCTGTAGAGAATCAAGGAAAAATTCAGGGCCTTAAAGTAAGTAGGCATTCACCTGCAATCACGCACTTAATGTATGCGGATGACGTTTATTTGTTCCTGCATCTTCAGAGGATGATTCAAAAAAATTGCTGAAGCTATAGAAGTGTTAAAACACTATCATTTGATGTCTGGTCAATTTATAAACTTGGATAAATCTAGTCTTATGATCGACCCAAATGTATCCACAGAAATTAGGGAACTGAGTTCCAGGAGAAAAATGAATTTCGGAAATACCTGGACATTAATTTGGATATTGCTTTTAAAAAAGAGGATATCTTCAGTGGAATTGTGCAGCGAGTGCTAAATAGGTGTACACATTGGTTAAGCCTCTTACTAAATAAAGTCGGTCGGGCAACCCTCATTCACTATGTCCTCTCTTCGCTTCTTGTGCACTACATGTCAATGTACAAATTTTCGATGTCGGTCTGTAATCAACTAGATCAAAATTTTGCGTGTTTTTGGTGGTCTGGAGATGCAAGCTAGAAATCTATTCATTTGATATCCTAACCTACATTGTGTCTACCAAAAAAAACTGGTGGTCTAAGTTTTCGAGATTTTAAAGTATTTAATAAGTCATTCTTAGTTAAGCAGGCATGGAAGATTTGGACCAACCCAGATAGCCTTCTAGCGCAAGTGCTTAAAGGCAAATACTTTGCTCAAATGGATTTCCTCAAAGCCAGGGCTCCTAGGCAAGGATCTTTGGTATGACATAGCCTATTGGTTGGTCAGAGAGCTCTGGCAAAAAGGAAATGGCCACTCGATTTCTATCTGGATGGCCTGGTGTTTGCCTCAAAAGCCTCCTGATCAATTGTAACTCTTTCCGCGCAGAGCAAAATGAACACTGGCACACCTCAGGCTTATTCATTCTTAATTCTAATCTCTGGGACTTGAAAGCTTTGCTTAATACATTTCCTATAGTAATAGTCTTTCTCGTCTTACAAGTATCAATATTACCTTCTGGATTATAAGATGTTTGTTACTAGCAATACACCAGGAGAGGCATTTTTGTTTTCACTGTAAGGACTTATAAACATCTAATAGAGAAGAATACATAGATCCCACCCTTAGTAAAGCCCTTGCCTCCCAAAGTCTGGAGTAAATGTTGGAAATCGCCAATTTTTGAAAAGATAAAAAATTTCTCATGGCAGTTTCTGCAACAATGGCTTGCAGTCTCCTCAGCATTAGTACTCCGGAAATGCTAGATTTCTGAGATGTGTCTCCTTTGTTTAACTTTTTCAAGAATTCAAATCATCTCTTCGTTGAATGCCGTTGAATTCAACCTATATGGGTTCGACATTTTGGTCTAGGCGAAGTGCCAACCTTTCCTTCGGCTAAAAGCTGGATTGTCCACCGTTCACAAAACCAATCTTTCAAAATAGTTTGGATTTATACGACCTCATCGCTATTGCCATTTTACTCTGGACTATTCCATGTGGAAGGGATGCTCTTATTTTCAGGGGACATAAGTTTTCCATAGCCAGCATTACAGCCCAAAGTCAGGCGATGACGCACAACATCAATTCCACTCCCCGCTTCCTAAAGTCCTTTCCGAAAATTAGCAATTAAGTTTCCTTTGAATCAGAGACAATATTCAATGAAATTTGAACATTTTTACTACCCGTTAATTGATGTGCTATTTTTCAATCATTGCGACTGCTCTTTTCTACCAAATACGGTATTTTGTGCCATCTCATTAGTAAAGTCTACTTGTAGATTGTATGCTAGCTCTCTCACAACTCAGTTACAAGTTTTGATTCCTATTTACCGTTTGGTATTGGCATGGTGGTTTTTTAACTCACTCTGGGTTCCAACTGGTGCATATACTGATCTCATTTTCTCGGCCAATGTAAATACTGCAACAGTTGATTTTGTGTTACTTGCTATTGCATGGTTATTGCATAGCTATGTCAACATATTATTCTTCTTGTTTGTCACTCAGATTTACTTGTGCAGATGCAACACCCTGGACAGTGAAATCTATCTTCTCAACATCTTTTCTATAACATATCTAACTGTAGACAAGAGGTTCATTCCATGCATATCGCCCGAGGCACTAATTGTGTTCTGTAACTCTCTTAAGCAATGGAGTTTTATGGCATGGTCTGAAACAGGAGGGGTTTGATGATCAACATGTTCTACCTTCCCGAATTACACTATTGCTGCAATGCTGCGTAGGGGTGTTTATTTTAGTCCCCATTTTGTACCATGTTTCCTATCCTCGATGTATATCTTTCCTTTTAATGTAAAGCTGAATATTAGGTCGGGGTGTAAGATGTATGTTTAGTGGCTATATATTTCTTAATTCTTTTAAAAAAAGGAATATATACGTTGCAAAAAGCCTAAAAAGCTCAAATGACAAAATTACCCTCTCTCTCTCTCAAAGAACTACAAACAAACGGTTAATTGTATTAGAGAAGACTCATACTTGTATTAAGCTAATTAGAGTTGAGCTTAACTTTGCCCTTGAACACCGGAATGAGTTTTTGTTTTACATTCCTTCTTTGAAAATCATGAATATTGCAAAGAAGTTAGTTGTTGAACGTATTTTTTTTATGGTTCATGTTGCCATAGAAGTGCATATATTTGACCCATGAATATAGCCATTATGCACCAATTGCGTGAAAATGTTTCAAAAAAGGAGGGTACAATCAATTTGTTGGGTGTTTGGTGGTGGCTCCGATCAGATTAAGTAGTAACAATGGTACGATGGTGCTGGTGGAGGGAGAAAGACGAAGGGAGGGAAAGATGCAAGGAAAATTTTGTCCTTTCAAGTTTTACACATCATTATTGCTTTGACAATAGCCCCATTGCTTTGTTAGTAAAGGCTGTCCTTTGTCAGTGTCTGAAAATTGAGAGAGAAAGCCATGCCTAATCGAATTGGCATAATTGTGTTCTTTGGCATATCCCAAAAAATTAAAATTAAAAGATGTTCCATCATAAGTTTGTTTTGCTAAGCTTTAGACTTGCATTATCTCAAAATAAAGAAGGTACAACATAATTAATTTCAAAATACTACTGCACAGCTAGGCTAGCCATATTTGGCATAGAGTGCAAAGATAAATACTATGACGTGGTGATCACTACAAAATTGCTCGCCTAAGTACGCGTAACGAGTCCACCAGAATCAAATCCTTCCAAAAGCATCATAAAAGAGAGAGTCATTCCTAGTTAGTGGATGGGCTTACTAGTGTAGATTGTTTGGATCTCCTATAATTAGACTAATTAGACTGCACACATCAAAATAAGAGTATATATGGCGTATATCATCCATAATAAGCTTCGTCATGTTTTACAGAAACAATTTCGATTACACTGTAAACAATGCAGATAATATTGAACATGAGTAAATTTGCAAAGCTACACAGGCAATGCAGGAAAACACTTAGCAAAGCCACATAGGCAGTGCTGGGTAATCACTTAGCAAAGCCACAAAGGCGATGCTCACTAACACTATGGTTACATATGCATATGAACACTAGCTAGACCTTTAAGATACTAGCATCTCCTGACAATAACAGACCATCCTTATATCACCCCCGATACAAACGATCCTTATAACTCCTCAATACACTAACTCATGTCAATATACATAATGCAATAATTGATAATTCAACGAATAAATCGATGCCCAAAGAGTAATAAATACCGAGCATAAATGAGGATTTTAAATAAACGCTTAAGGCTCAAGAAAAGATATTAAAGGCAAATAACGCATTCTCATAACAAATATAACAGAGTCCAAAGAAATTCGATAGCAATTTTGAAAAAAAATATATGAGGACAAATTGATGAATTTGGGTTTCGGATAGAAATCCCTTACCTCAATCCAAGAAATGCGCTCGCTGTTATTGAACCTCGTACAAACCTCGAATTAACCTAAATTAGCAGATTAATTATTAGAATACAACCTAGCCTCACAAACAATTTATCTAATGCTAATTCTTAATCGTTACTCACTTTGACACTCTTAACGTAAATGAAAAAGAATCGGATTCCTCGAACGGCTAAACCTAACCGATAACCATGCACACTCTATAATGTATTAAGACACTCCAAAATTCATAATAAATACTTATAAAATAATTTTATACCTTAAAATAGCATAACAAGTTGAAATATAAATTTTGTGAATTTATGAATATTTTTGAATTTAAAACAATTTTTTTAAATACTTGAAAAAGTCCAAAAATAACAATTAATACATCTAGCTCAAATAAAATTCCCAAAATTCTTATAATAGCTGTGTAATATATAATAAAAATATAGGAATCAAAATTGGAATTTAAAAAGCACCGAAATCATTTTAAAATCATTCGTTTGGTTAAATCAAATGCGATACATGTTAAGGTACTAAATCAACTCTAAAGTTTATGAAACTCAATATGAGTTCTATTTTTTGCTATAAAAACATTACTGTAATTTTTCCAAAATTTAATATTAATTTTAAAGGCTCAAAACAAATATTTAGAATAACTACACTTGCAAATATATTAAAAATAACAAATGATATCAGAAAAATATGAAATTTTCACAGTAATTCTAATATTGCATTAGGAACCTTCTTGTAACGTTTCAGAATTTTTCAACAATCACAGGATACCCAGCAGCCACGTGGTACAACTGTGCAAGCACAGTGTACAACTCCACTGAACAAACCCATTTCCCACTTCATATTCTTCCTCCCCCTTCTCTGCAATTAGACCTGGCAAAATATTGCCCGGACCCGCGGGTCTACCCGTACCCGCTCAAAAAAGCCGGGCACAGGTACGTATATAGAAGACTGCTGAAATCAGACCCGTACCCGAACCGATCCGTAATTTTCGGGTCGGTTCGGATCGGGTATGGGTAATCCGAATTTACCCGGATTTTCTGCTATATAAATGGATTTAGCCATTTAGGGTTTCATTCTTACTTCACTCTTTTTCTCTCCAGCCGCCAAGTTCTCTTTCTCTCGCTCTCTCTTACACTCTCAGACCACACCCCATGACGATAATTGGTCATTGTCCACAAGATCGCAGATCCAACCTCGTCGCCGTCTCTTTCCGTCGTCCGTCGCAGATCCGTGCCTCCGCCGCCGTCTCTTTCCCCTTAGACCACAATCGCATCTCTGTAGATCTACTACCGCCGTCAGGGCACCTCCGCATATCAGCCACTTCCACCGCAGATCTACCGTCGGCCACTTCCACCGCATCTCCGTGCCGCCGCCGCCGTCTTCTACCGCAGATCTATTACCGCCGGCCACTTCTACCATAGATCTACTACCGCCGGCCACTTCCACTGTAGATCTGCTACCGGATGCACATCTTTCTAATTACATCATTTTGTAATTTGCATGTATTTGTGAATTATATTGTTCAGTAGACTAGATCTGTAGATGTATGAATGTTGGATGGTGGTCGCGTAGATTAGGTTATTGTTTTTTTGTTGGTGCAAGATTTGCATATTGTTGAATGTTGTGTAATGAATTTTGATGGAGAAGAAGAATCAGAAACATTGAAGAATGATTTGGCCGTAAAATATGGCAAAATAATGTAATTTGAATTTGTTTTATTTAAAATAAAATTAATTAAAAATTACTATTTTACCCGCGGGTAATACGGATTCTGAAAAAGTCTACCCGGGAAAAATCGGGTAAAATATACCCGACCCGTTTTTATCCGGACCCGGCCGGATTTTACCCGTATCCGGCGGATATACCCGTTTGCCAGGTCTATCTGCAATGCAGCCACACTACACCAGCCACCCACTCACGTTACAAACACTCTACACCACTTACAAACGCACTCAATACCTATCATTTACATACACATATACTTACATATCAAAACACATACATACACTACCCATTTTATGGCTGCTTGTGCAGCCCCACTTGCTCACTCATTACATACATACAATTGACACACACAGCACACTCCACACCAGTCTCCCTTTTCATGCGCACAGCACACATCACTTACACACATTATACCCACACCACTGCAACGTACAAGCACACACCCAAGGCACATACACTGAGAATACACCCACAAACTAAACCTCTAAAATACTTCAATCTTTCAACTGAATGTTCAAGAATCATTCCAAAATCCAAACATGTTAATCTCTAGAACCCCAAAAATGGGTTTCTTTTGACGTGATCTTAAAACTGGAGAAAGTTGACAAAATCAAATATTTTGACATGCCCAGATCAAGATATGAGATGACATATAAGTTATGCTTTTCATTCAAATTTGATGATTTTGAGAAGGAACCCATGTTGCAAAAAGGAAAAAAAAAATTGCTTACAGAAACACAAGATCAGTAGCTTCTACTTTCATACATTTGCCTCCTATGTAAAGTAATAAAAAAAAAAAACCCAATGAGCTTTGAAAATCTTCAATTTGGTGCACAAATGAGAGCTATTACACATGCACGCTACAAGTATGGCAGCCGTGCAGCACCCCTTGCACCCTCATAACACACCTACTTTTTGCTCCACACACACAACACCCATGCACTCATGGACACACACAACAACACACACTCCAATGAGTTAAAACACACACACAACCTATTAAAGTAGCCTCTCCTTTGTTTTAGCTCACACCCATACACACAACAAATACACAACACAAAAACCCATCAGAGCTACTGCCTCACAGCAGTAGCTGCTCTTGTCTGAACCATGGCGGCACCCGAAAAAAATAGGTTTATGGCAGCCATGGTGCTCACGTCGATACCCCGTTTTCCCTTACACGAATGTTCACACAAACCCACAAAATTCAAACCCCATCGCAGCCCATGCACGGCTCTCCCCTTTCCATGTCCATGCATAAATACCCACTCTCATAGCGCACACATCCAAATTCACGCAAATCTTAGCCCGCAAAAACATACTAAATTCTGTGAATAATTAAATGGAGAAGAAAGTGTGATGGCTTACCGAAAAATTGAACCACCTTCGCTGGAATCCGACATTATTGTCGTTCAGCCGCCCTCTCTTTCTTTCTCTATTTTTCCATCTCTTCCCTTTTCCTGTGACTCTTGATTTTTCTGTTTCTCTCTTCAACCGAGCCTTCTCTTACTCTTCCTCTTACTCTTCCTCTTTTTCTTCTCTATCTCTCTCTTTCCTTCTCTGGTTTTTTCTCTGTAACCGAAACCTCTCCCCTTTCTTCTTTTCTCTTGATGTGTTTATCTCTTTCTTTTACTCCCTCTCTCACTCTCTTCATTCTCATCTCTCTCTCTATTGGCTGTAACCGAAATGGGTTAATCCCGCTGCACAATTCACTCCTAATTCCTCTCCTATTTTCCTTTCAAAATTTGTATTTTCCAAGAATAAAGGGTTGACCATTTAAAAATATTTTCGCCAATACAATTTAAATTTTTAAGTAACCCCTTTTTAATTAATTTTTTTTCTTTTATTAATTGTCTCTTGTATCCTTGTTCAAATTTATCGTTAAAAGTTGCGATAAAATTCGGTCACACTAATCGTCACTAAACACTTCATTCAATATCACCTATAACTGTTAACGTTAAATTATAACTTACGGTTTCTTAAATAAACTTGTGGCTAAGGGTCATAAACTATAACGCTCAGCTCCACTAATATACAACATTTCATTTTAAAAAAAGTATCGCTAAAGTTGACAAAAAAATTAATGCTCGAAATTATCGTTAAAGGTCAAATAAATTATTATTATTATTATTGTAAAACCAGCCTAAGATTTTGGGGTGTTACGGACTTCCTAACAGCAAGGGCTATATATATATATATATATATATATATATATATATATATATATATATATATTAATTTTTTTGTCTGCTATACAATGTGAATATATATATATATATATTAATTTTTTTGTCTGCTATACAATGTGAATAATTTGGTCGGCGGCAAATGAAGTTTTTTTTTTGGAATAAACACTTATTTCAATGTAACCAAATACACCAGAATAGAGTAGACAAAAAAAAAATTAAATAAATTGTGTAGATGTTGTATAAAGGTGAATGTGATCGTTTTTGTTAGGGTTAATGACAAAACTGTTCCCTGAGGTTTACACGTATTTGCACTTTACTCCCCGTGTTTACAATTTTTGCAATAGTGTTCCTTGAGATTGACAAAATCATTGCAAACAACTCCAAAATTGGATGGCCGTCTAAATTCGGACGTTAAGTCCGCATGTGCTGTGCACATGCCATTTTGGCATGGGTAGATCTGTCATTTCGCCTAGGGTTAAATACAAAACTGTCCCTAAGTTTACACATTTTTGTAAGTCGCTTCCCGTGTTTTCAACTTTTACAATAATGTTCCCTGACCTTGACAAAAACATCGCAAACGAGTCCAAAATTAGATGTTCATTTAAAATTGGACGTTAAATCCGCATGTAATGCGCGCATGCTTTTTGACATGTGAATATCTGTCAATTTTCACCTCATCTCCCTTTCCATTTAAAAAATTTGTAGCTATTGTTGCCATAATTTTAGTTTATCACATGTGAGTAGAAAATAAATTCTACACCTTATAAAACTCTACTTAATCAATGTAACGCTACTTAATCAATGTATCATCATATTAAGATTTAATTTTAACTATCAACACCTTAAAAATACTTTAATATGTATAAAAGAATGTAAAATATTTTTATAAATGAAGTCATATCACTTTGTAAATTATTTTTGAAAGATCTTTATTTGTGAATTATTTATTTTTGATTTACGATTCTCAATTTAAAATTTAAAGTCAACTTTGATTTATCATTCTAAATTTAAATTTAAAAACATAGAGAAAGGGAGATGGGATGAGAATTGACAGATATTTTCATGTCAAAAAAGTTGACTTTAAATTTAAACCTCATGGGAATATATGTCCCCTCTCATCCCATCTCCCTTTCTCTATGTTTTTAAATTTAAATTGAGAATAATAAATCAAAGTTGACTTTAAATTTAAAATTGAAAATCATAAATCAAAAATATATAATTCATAAATAAAGATCTTTCAAAAATAATTTACAAAGTGATATGACTTCATTTATAAAAATATTTTACATTCTTTTATACATATTAAAGTATTTTTAAGGTGTTAATAGTTAAAATTAAATCCTAATATGATGATACATTGATTAAGTAGAGTTTTATAAGGTGTAGAATTTATTTTCTACTCACATGTGATAAACTAAAATTATGGCAACAATAGTTACAAATTTTTTAAATGGAAAGGGAGATGAGGTAAAAATTGACAGATATTCACATGTCAAAAAGCATGCGCGCATACATACGGATTTAACGTCCAATTTTAAATGAACGTCTAATTTTGGACTCGTTTGCGATGTTTTTGTCAAGGTCAGGAAACATTATTACAAAAGTTGAAAACACGGGGAGCGACTTGCAAAAATGTGTAAACTCAGGAGACAGTTTTGTATTTAACCCTAGGCGAAATGACAGATCTACCCATGCCAAAATGGCATGTGCACAGCACATGCGGACTTAACGTCTGAATTTAGACGGCCATCTAATTTTAGAGCTGTTTGCAATGATTTTGTCAACCTCAAGGAACACTATTACAAGAGTTGTAAACACGGGGAGCAAAGTGCAAATACGTGTAAACCTCAGGGGACAGTTTTGTCATTAACTCTTTTTGTTAGCCAAGAAATTAGAGATTCCTGAAAAGAAGGAACATGCCCAAGTTACACCCAAGCCATACAACTCGGGGAGTGAAAAGGTGATAAGTGTAGACACTCCATCTTTGCAATCATTTTATTTATTTATATATTTTGGGCTTTATTAATAATTAAAATTTAATATTATGAGTGGAGGCTTAATAATATATTAAACTTAATTAATTTAATTTAGTCCAATAATTAGTCTAGTCCAGTCCTTTTCAATAACCAGTGCAGTTATCCAGTCTAGTCCAGTAATTGAGTCTAGTCCAGTCCACAGTAGAAGATTGTGATTTATTTAGAAGATTTAAGATAATTTGTGATTTATCTTTGATGAGTGTGATTAATCCTTGATTTATATGAGAAATGAAGATGATTTCTGAATTTGGTACATCCCATCAGATTAATCAAAGATAATTATCGAATTAAGGGGTGATAATGCCCCGAAATTGAAAAACAAATAATAAAAATGATATGGGATGAACCATCTGGTTTTTGACAAACTGATTGGTTCGTTGACTTTCCTCAGTTAACAATTTCTATCAAATATTCAATTTTATCTCCTGATCAAAGATTGAGATGGTCATCTTTATCATTTCTGGCTCCCAGACCTCTACCAAAAAGATCTTTGGGTTACATTTCCAGGGACCAGCTTTTCTCTCTATAGATTTTATACCATTTATCTGATAAGTGGTAGATCATCTCTTAAGATATATATCATTTCATAGTTCAATTCTCTATATTCATATGTCACTTGCATCGTGGATCCGTCACAAAGCATTCTTGAGTCTTCTAGGCAAGCGCATTTGCGACGTATATTTATTGCTTTCTAGGCTAGTTTAATTTATAATGGTCTAGAGTGTTTCCCTTCCTTGAGATCACATTAGCGATACAAACTATCAAAAAGAGTTCATTTGTTAGTTCGAGTCTAAAATCGAAATATAGGTAGCCAACCCTAGGGCCTGGTCGAACTACGACAGTTTTGATTCTGGTTTGTCCGACCAGATGCGTATGCCATTTGATCCTGCTGTCGAATTCAAACCAATAATGTAAAATTAGCATTAGGGTTTTTATTGCATATTTATGTGTTATGAGTCCAAAATCACTAAAGATGAAGCAGAGACCGAAAAGGTTTGACGGGTGCCTAACGCCTTCCCGTCGTATAACATAGTCCTCGAACCCATTTTTCTGCTTCAATAGATTAGTATTCTTTGGACAATTTAGAGTCTTTTTAGGACTTTTCTTATTTTCCTTTTTTTCAATAAAATAAGATAGTACTCTAAGTTTTAGAACTTTTTCAGGTCTAAAGAAAATTTCAAGGCGGTTCACTACAGTGGCGACTCTCAGGAATAAAAATACTATGAGGACTAGACATGGAAAATTTTTATTGCTTTTTGGCCTCTTATCTTTACTTTGTATAACATGTACAATGTGCTAATTGTGGTAATTGTGCTCTTATTTTGTGCCTCACAGAGGCGCACGATTGTCCCAAACCCACCCACTCGAGGGCCACAGTTGAAACCCCCGGGCTTCCTAGCTATTGAGGCGAATTCGACTGTCTCTCACCTCTAAGGCCTTGTACCAAAGGGCCTTTTGGATTCTTGGTATACTACTGACAACTGTACACGTACATGTGATCACCCATTATTAACTACTTGAGTTAAGGGTGGGAGCTATAATGTACAAGTCAAGCCAACAGAATGACCTTACACACAGGGATACTGACCAATATTCTATAAGCTATTTTGGTATTCTTGCAAAGAAGGAAGACTCTAACTAACTGGCCGATTTTTTAATCAAGCCATCATAAGTTAGTTAGTAAGTGCTATCCTTACAAATTCGAACTAGCTAGTTTATACCAACTGACCAGTTAACCCATTAGGTTATCGGACGGTTAGTCAGGAGTCTGAACTCCTCACAATTTTTCATGTCCAAAACTTCTAATGCACTAACCAACCGGCTGGTTAACCCATTAGGTTACTGGACGATTAGTCAGAAACCCGACCTTCCAAAGTTTTCCAGAATTCCAATCCACTGACCAGCCTGCCGGTTAACCCATAAGGTTATTGGATGGTTAGTTAGAACCCTGCCTTCCCACAGTTGTATAAAACCCTAATCTAACCTATTGACCAGCCGGCCGATTTATCGACAGCGTTACCAGACAGTTAGTCAGGACATTGTCTCCCCCTAAATTTTTCCAAAAACCCCAACATAACCTCACTAACGAACTGGCCGGTTAATCCATCTGGTTACCGAATTAGTAGTTAGAACCCTATAGTTAATCATTTCCCTATCCTAGTAAGTGTATAAACCCGCCAGTTCTATCTGTGTGCCGTGTGCTTAAATTCTCGAATTCACTATACAGTTCTATATGTGTGCTGCGCATAAATTCTCAAATTCATCTTGAAAACTCACACAAACCCCAATGGCCGAAGGATACCCTCATATTACAGATTTGTCTGCATCATTAGCGAGCTACAAAAGGATTTTCATACCAGTATCACATCCCTGGCAGATCAGTAGGCAAGAACCTTTAAGGATATCAAAAACCTGAGGAAGAAAGGTAAAAGGGAGTAGGAGGATGAGTACAAAACCAAATAGAGAGGATAAAAAGAAATCCATGTTTGAATAGAAATATGAGTGAAAAGGATGAAGAGTCAAAACCCGTCACCACATAATGGAAGGATAAGTTGGCCGCACTCGAGTCACAGACTGTCCAGATTAGAAGGGCAGAATGACATGTTGGATTTTAGTGCATCCACTATGAACCCTGAAGACCGACTGTCACTTAAGTTTAAGATGTCCAATATGGACAAGTTCGATGAAACCACTGACCCAAAGATCCATTTTAAGATGTTCATGCGTGCACTGGCGTCCCTATGGAGTCAACGAAAACCAGTTAATCCAGCGTTTTTACCGCCTCATGAGAGGATGGTAGACAACCCATTTTTGTAGGCATTTTTAATTAATTAAATAATGGGCTTTATCATTTAATAAAATGCATTATTAAGTGTGGGCTTAGTAATATGATTTATTTAATTAATCCAGTCCAATTTTATTTAATTAATCCAGTCCAATTAAATTGTCTAGTCCAGTTCAGTCCATTGCATGTCCAGTCAAGTCCAGTCTGTCAGTTCAATCTACTGCATTAGTCCAGTCCATGTAGGTCTAGTCCGGGCCATGGTCTAAATTATTCTAATTGATGTAAGTTGTCTAGATGACTTTGGGAATAATCCATGATTTATCCTTGATATAAAGATCAAATAAATCCATTTTTTGGTTAAAGAGTTACTTATCCCGAATCAGGTACATCTTATTTGTGATTTCAGAGTTAATTACTGAAAATAGGGTCAGATAATGCCTCAAAATTTGGAGAAAATTATTTTTAATTAATGGGGGTGAACTGGCCACTTTTTGACTAGTCGTCCGATTAGTTGACTTTCGTCAATCTACTATTTTATTACTTATTCTAACTTATCTCAAGCCATGCAGATTGGCATTGACAATCTTATCAGATGCGGCGACCCTGAGCACTATAAAAAGGGGCTTGGCTTTCATTTTTAAGGGGATCTGGGGTGAGTCCAAAAGCTTATTCTCTTCAAAGCTTTCATGCCATTTCCTTTGTGAAGTGACATCCAACCTCTCTCGAGAATCTTAGCCATTCAAATCACTCTAAAAACGTCTATTTGGTTCTTTGTATCGTGGATCCCACGGAGAACATTCCTGAGTCGTCAAGGCAAGCCGTAGTCATATTTCATTTCGAAACAACCAAAAAGAAGTATTTCACTTTCTTTTGTCTAAGTTTAGGCTCGAATTGTACACTACTCCCCGTAGGATCAGTGTCGAACTATGGTGGTTTTGATTCCGATTAGTCCGATCGGATACATAGGCCACTTGATCCCTGTTGTTGAGATCAAGCCAAAAAAATACAAAAATTAACTTAGGGTGAGTCTTGTTGTAATTTACATGCTACGTGTTCTTTGGGCCAAAAATCATTAAAAGTGAAGTAGAGGCCGAAAGGGCGTGGCGGGTCCCTCACACCTTCCCGTTGCATAACTTAGTCCCTGAATCCCTCTCTAGGTTTCGATAGACTTGTCATCTTTTGAACAATTTAGAGTCATTTCAGGTTTTTTCTTATTTTCCTTAGTTTAAATTAAATAAGACGGTGACCCCATAAAATCCTTAGGGGATTTTTTTTAAGGTGGTGTGCCATAATGGCGATACTGCTGGGGAATAAAGCAATTAAGAGAACTAGACTTGAAAAGCTTTTATTGATTTTTGGCCTTGTTGTATTTTTCTGTGTATTGGTATGTACAATATGACTTAACTATTGTACTTGCACTTTTATTTCCATACCTCATACAGTCGAACATCTCACCCCAACCCACCCATTTCAGAGCGAGACATTCAGGGTCCTTGGTCCTCTTAGGCTCAAGGCGATCTCTCGATCAAGTTCTCAACTCCACATGATTAGTACTAAAGATTCCTCCTAGTTTCTTGGTATATTAAACGACATGAATACGTACCGGTGATCGCTCATTATTAACTTCCTAGTTGGGGGCATGAGGTAATATGCTACAATCGAGCTGATGGAGTGACTTTTACACTGGTGTTATAAGGAGAAAAACTCACACCCGGACCATTCAGTGATCTTCCCTTTCTTGAGGGAATACATGCATTGGCCTATGCATGTTGGCAGGGGAAAAAAAGGGAGACTTTGACTAATCGGTTGGTTATTCGCGCTCTTAACAAGAAGGTTAGTTAGTATATGCATTTACTTGAAAATTTTGAAACTGGCTAGTTCATACCCTGATCCAATTCACTGACCAACCGGTCAGTTACCCTCCCAGATGACCAGACAGTTAGTCAGAAACTTCAACCTCATAAAAATTTCCAGAAAATTTCTAGAAATAAACCATTTACCCACTGACCAACTTAACCGGCCAGTTATCCCCAAAGATGGCAGGACGGTTAGTCAGAAACTTCAACCTAAAAAAAAATTCAAAATAATTCCAAAAAATAAACCAACTACCAACTGACCAACCGACCGGTTATCCCCTCAGATGATTGATGGTTAATCAGAAACTTCAACCTTAGAAAATTCCAAGAAAATTTTCCTAGAGAAAGCTCTAACCATATTGACTAACATGCCAATTATCCATCCAGATAACCGGACGGTTCTTTCCCAAAAATTTGAAAAACACCCCCAAGACAAGAAAAACTCCTTTCACCTCTAGTAGGGTATGAGCCGGCCAGCTCGATCTCTATGGAATGTATTATTAAATTTGAGATAACTTTTCCTATACAGTTAAGGCTAAGCATGGTTGGTATCGAGATTCGTCCGAAAAACTCTCACGAACTCCTATGGCCAAAGAATTCCCATAAATCTCTGACTTGGTTCATATCATCAGTGAACTTCGGAAAGATCTCCAGAATGGATTTACTACCCTAACTGAGCATCAATTCTGAACCACTGAGCAATTGGATAACCTCAGGAGGAAAGGTAGAAAGGAACCAGAAGAGGATGGGAAGAAAGGCGATAAAAAGAACGGGCCAAAGTTTGATTGGATGTATGACTTCGAGGAAGAAGAAAGAAAACCCCCTGCTGTACCAAAATGGAAAGACAAGTTAGCTGCACCAGAGTTCCAAACTGCTAGAATGAGAGGAGCCGATGACCCTCTAGACCTCAGTGCCCTAGTTATGAACCCCGAGGATAGGCTATCACTCAAGTTCAAAATGCCGGAGATGGATAAGTTTGACAGGACCACATATCCTAAGATTTGTGTGAAGATGTACATGCGAGCATTGGCCTCAAATGGGGTAAATTAGAACCAGTAGATACAGTTGTTCCACTGCACCTTGATCGAAGCCACTTGTAAATGGTTCTTTACCTTGGATGAAGCTTGAGCCTGCACATGGGAAGATGTTGTGAGAGAGTTTGTTAGACAGTACTAGTATAATATAGACCTAGGTATCACCCGGAGTGATTTGGAAACCAAAAAGCAAGAGCCAAGGGAGTCCATTTCAGCTTTTATCATGAGATAGAGGAATAAGGCAGCTTAGATGGTGAATCGTCTGACAGAGGAAGAACAAGTGAACATTGTGAGAAATAATCTATTTTCAGTTTACCACGATTATATCTTCGGTCACTACCACACGTCGTTTATGGCTCTCATGGGATCCCTCATACAGATAGAAGATGCAATCAACAAAGGAACCATCTTCCTTGAGTCAAAATCATCAGGGGTATACCAAGCCAGCCCAAGGAGTTCCAATGTGCAGCCTAAGCCACTAGCAGCCAACAATGTCAACACCGTGCAAGCACATCGAGTAGTGACATGGAAACCTACTATAGAGCCTAGGCGGAAATTCATGTCGTTGAGCGCACCAATTCCCAAGATCTTTGAGTAGTTATTAAAAAGAGGGATGATATGTAAGCTACCATCTACTCTGACTCCAGCAGTGATACCCGAGGGATGTGATGTGAATGCATTTTGTGATTACCATCATGGAGAGGGTCACCCGATAGAGAGATGCATCACCCTACAACATGCCATACAAGACCTTATCGATAAGGGTGAAGTTTCTCCTTTGGTCAGACCAATGTCCGAAAAGAACTCTTGCCAATCTATAAGGTTAACAACATTGATGACGACCAACCAGATATGGATCTGACCATTTTCATTGTTCCAGCTAGCTAGCCATTTGGGAAGTCAATGTCCGCTTATGACACTCTACCACAGTTTTGCAATGTGATTACTTCGAAAGAGTTAATGAAAGGTTTGACCTTCACAGTTGAAGAAGAATATGATGAAAAAACCACGTTTATGTTCCGACCCAATGCTGATGTATCCCACCTAACCGAATCCAGCCGAGTATACCAGACTCCACCTCAGCTAACCATATCTGACCCATTGTTCTCTTTAGAACTCCTGATGATGAGGTCATTAGGCAGTTAAAGAAGACCTAAGCCAATATTTCCATATGGGGATTACTGTCAGTCTCATACACCCACCGGCAATCCCTTATCAAGCTTCTTAGAAAAGCCCAGATTGTGATCTAGACCCAGCTCCAGACTTGTTCCAAGTGCTAGGGGCCATAGATTATGGAAATTTCCTCACTTTTTTTTAGTCTGATCTGCCCAAATCAGGACCAAGCCAGAATGACCCGCTCCATATCACCATGCAAGCGCTCGATAAAAAGATTTCATTAATCCTTATAGACAATGGTTCTGCTCTAAATGTCTATCCCCTACACACTGTTCAAGCCCTCGGCATTGACCCATAAGAATTCACCTCTTCAAATCAAGTCATTCAAGCCTATGATAACACCAGAAATGAGGATATTGGTACAATAAAACTTCTAATGATTGTGGGTACTGCTAGCTTTGATGTTGAGTTTCAAATATTGGATATATCGGGCGCCTTCAATCTTTGTTGGGAAGACCTTGGATATACTCGATGGGTGCAATCCCCTCTAATCTGCACCAGAAGGTCAAGTTTGTGTTGAATGATGTCGTTTTCACCATAATGGGAGATTCATAGTTGCCTTAGATCGGACAAGTCAAGAAGGACAGTGTTTGAGTGCCACATGATTCTTTGAATATCCTGCTCAGTGGATTTAGGATGGATAAGTCAGTTCAGTGTCTCGAGTATGAGAAAGTTTGTCATGGTGAAAAGTTCCTCATCTTTGCCCCTTGAGCAGTACAACAGTGCTCCCCATGAAATGGAAATTCTACTACTATCCCGAAAAAGGCTTAGACCGAAAGTTTCAAGAAATTCCCAGCTTCCCAAGTATGGAGAACAAGAGAGATCAGTTTGGCTTAGGATATAAGCCAATAAGAAAGGAGAAGAAGGAAGCTATCTGGAAGCTTGCCCAGGCCAAGAAGGACAAGGAAAGTGAGACGCGCACGAATATGACCAAGATCCCTACCATGAAAGGACGTTTCATCAAAAAAGGAGAGCGTGGGCCCTTTTATGGATTTCCAGATCCAGCCTATAGTGTTGAGACCAGGAAGAAAATCAAAGGATGAGAGATATTTTATGACTCTGAGTGGGTCGACAATGAAGAAATGCCAGTAGAGATCGAATAGGGTACCGTGCCAGTAGAGATCGAGTAGGGTACCGAAGGAGCCTAAGATTGGATGGATTTGATGGAGCCGGAAGCAATGACAGCATGTTCACAGATATGTTTATCTCAATGCTTATTTATGAGATGGATGACTAGAACGTAGACCCAGTATGCCTCATTGCTCCAGCACATGGCGACATGTAGAATTGGATGATCAAGTACGAACCGCTAGTGATACCGTAAAAATACCAAAAATTATTCTAACGATGAATTAGATTAATTAAAGGGGACTATATTTTTATAACTAGCATTATTTTGGTGATAATTAAGTTTTAGGAAATTAAATAAGGGGTTAGTGTCGACTTGGGGGTCAAAATGTAATTTTTCTAAAATAGTGGGGTCAAAATGCAAATTTGGAAAGTTAGGAGGCAAAAATGCAATTTTAAAAATTTTGATGAGTGGCATGAAAGGTGTCATGAGGGAGGGAAAAATTTAGAGAATGATGGACACATCCTACTTGAAAAAAAGGGTGACTAAGCAATTGTTAACAAAAAGGAATAAGATAATGTGGACTTAAATCAAGAAAAAAAAAAGGAAAAGAGATAAGTGAACAGTGTTGTGAAGAAAAATAGAGGAGGAAGAAAGAAGAGATTACATGGGAGTAAAGAGAAAGAGAGAAGAAGAAATAAAAAGGAAGAGGAAGGAAGAAAAAAAAAAGCTATCAAACCCTAAAAAGGGTAATCCGTCTCTCTAATTTAATTGCTAGATTGTGTAAATTATGTGTGTATTTTGGGGGGATGAATTACTATGTGTGCGTGAGGGTGTTGTGTGTGAGTGTGAGTGTGGGCAGGGGGGTGATGGAGAGTGAAAAAGGAATGGGGGTAGCTATGGTAACTACTATGGGAAGTTGGGGGGAGGGGGATGGAGAGGCTCTGAGGGGGGGCTGTGTGGGTTTGGTGTGCAGGTGCAGCACAGTACTGCTATGGCAGCAGTTTTTTTGCTTTTAGGGTGTTGGGAGATGGTGGAAAAAGGGTAGGGAGATAGGTGGTGCGGTGGTGTAAGTGTGGGGGATGGGAGGTGAGTGAAAGTAGGTAAAATAGGGAGGTGGAGATGACTAAAAATGGAGGTGGAGGGGCACGACAGGAGCAGTAGCAACAAAAACTGGGCTGCTACTGTGGGGGTGTTATTGCAGAGGGGGATGGGGAGGAAGGGGGTGGGTGTTGGTGGGGAGGGTGATTTTGTGTGTGTATTAGGGTGTGAAAATGAGGGAAATTGGGGGGAGGGGGGGTCCATGGCAGTGAAGGGGGAAGAGTGAGAGACTAGGCAGTGGGGAGGGGAAGAAGAAGAAGTGTAGGGATAAATAGTGTCTTGATTTAAAGTTAGGTGAATTGTGACTGTAATCGTCACTAAAAGTGGTAGGTTTAAATGTAGTCCAATATTAGATTTTTTTTTTAAAATAGTTAGGGTCAAAATTGGACAAAGTACAAAAAAGAGACCCTAATTATTTTCATAAAATCTACAATGTGGCAAAAAGTTTAGATTTTTTCAAGGTCAGGAAGGGGGTTAATGGTCGGGACTATCGTGAAACTTCGTGGTGAATTTAAAAAATAGAAAACTAACGTGGTTTCACGTGAAAATTTTATGAGGACCCTAAGATGCTGAGATATTCCATTTCTTAAATTTCAGGCCATTCCAATGTCGATAGCTATTTTTAGCCAAATTGGCTTGTATGGTCCGGGCACTAGTTCGAGATTTTTGGGCGAAATTTTTTAAAATACTTTTTAGCTCAAGAATGACTTCGGGATGCCTAAAATAGCGTTTTAAAGTATTTTTGAGATTTGTTTCAGTGCGAAAAATCCCCAGAGGCTGTTTTGGTAATTTGCCACCCATAAGGGGTATTTTTGTAATTTTTCCTATAAAATTTTCGAAGGACTTTTTGGTCTAGAAACGGATGTAGTACACTTAAAAAGTGGTTTTAAGGCAACTTGGGGGGGGGGGGGGTGTTGCTGGTGTAACGACCACCAGCAGGCATTTTTCTAATTTGCCATGTTGGTGCTAAATTTTTGGGAATGCGCGTAATTAAGCGTCTGGAGTGATGGGAAGCGAGAAATGGTATTAATACGCTAAAAATGAGGGAGTTTGCTGTTATTAATGTGTTGATAACGCTAGGTTAATGATCCAGATTAACTGTCATAAGACGCTATGAACAGTTAAGTCGAAAGGGCTAGAATAAATATTGTGTACATGTTTGAACGATGCCTAAAGAGCAAGGTCTTCTTTGATAGGGTGATCCTGCTCGTTGCGATCGGAGGTTGCGAGTTGTGTTGGCTATTAGCCAAACATGTAAGGACAATGCAGTTCTGATATGCTAGTTCATTGCTTCAATTAACATGCCATGCGATGACGTTGATGTTAAACTCTTGCTGTTGTTATTGGACACTAGTAGTCATTGTGACCGGTATTCGTTTATTTGAAATATGATGTTGAGGACTTTAGGTGAAATTATTTTTCCTCAGTCTGCCCTGTTGACGAAGTTTTATAAGACTAACTCGTGCCTTAGTATGTTATGGTTCGAGTCGATTAGCATACCTGGCGTTGCTGATGATGTGGTGTAGGGATTGTTGCGTGATGGTTGAAAGATATTGGCAAATTCTTGATAGCCGATATTTCTTCTTGTTAAGAACACCATTGAGGACTTCTAGTTAAGTTTCTCCCAAGTCCGCAACGTCGTTGATTGATGATGTTGTGTAGAGATTGTGGTGCTATTGTTGTGAAATGTCGGCATTATTGATGGCCGATATTTCTCCAGGTTAAGAACACCATTGAGCACTTGTGGTTAAATTTCTCCTGAGTTCGCCTTGTCGTTGATTAATGATGTTGTGTGGAAATTGTGGGGTTTTTGTTATTAGATATCGGCAATTATTGATGGCCAATACTCCTCCTATGTAAGAATGTCATTGAGTCTTGTGACAATTTTTTCCTGAGTCCGCCTTGTTGATGATGTTTGCATTGAACTCCTGTGATTATATTTGAACACCGGTTGATCTTTTGACCCGGTATCTCTTGTTTGGGTTGTGCTGTTGAGGACATAAGATGGAATAATTTTCTCTTAGTCTGCTCCGTTGATGAAGACTTGTTGTTTTACCTGTAACGCGGTTAGGGACAAACACTCTTTGCGAGTTCCCTTCTTGATGACAACGTCTCTTTTGATTATTTGAGACTGAGATGAACATCACGTATAATGGGACATCAAAATGAGGAGGATGGCCTGTGAAACATGATCACTGGCCAAAAAGGATGTATGGCGCTCGAGCCAATTCTGTCATGTCTAGTCAAGTCCAGTCTGTCGTGTCTGAGTCTGCATTGCATTTGATTTTGTTTTGATGTTAATGATGTTAATGACTTGTATTTCATTGATGTTTACTTTTGCGATTCTTGTTTTAGGGGGTTCATTTGCATAGTCAGTCAGTCAGTCATTCAGTCTTGTTCATGAGGAGGTGGCAATTATGCTATTTTGTTGGGCCTTGAACCCACTTAGTCTGACGAAAGAAAAATATCGTTTGACAAATTATGTTGATGCTGAAATTTATTGCAAATATTTGATTCGTTGTTATCGTTGAGATGATTGTTATTCTTCCGAGACTTTTGAATCACTTGTACACGATATTCCTCGTGTTGTCTTTACTAGGCGATTTGCGCTCATTCCTAATGTTGTGTTGTGCAGGTTATAAGATTGACCAAGGAGAACCCTAGGAAGGGAAAGGAACCAAAAGCTAGAAAAGCTAAGCGAGGTGATAAGTCTAGCGAGGTGAGACAAGTTAGAAAAGGTAAGGTAAAGGTTGAGCTACGGGATACGTCGAGAGGAGCTACATGACTACAGTCGTGTATTATGTTGTAGTGTTTACATTGCTTAAGGACTTGAAAGTTTTCCGTTGCGATATGATGTATGTTTGTAAGAAAATTTTTGTAAGGATTTTGAGGCGTTTAGTAATGATTAATGATGTATGAAGGTGTAGTTGTTATGTATTCTACACAGGGTTTGATTGTGATTATGATCTATAACTCTGTTCGGTGATGTCACCAGGGTTGAGGGTGTTGCAAGTTGGTATCAGATCTTAGGCATATGATTCTGTAGACTTTTGAAGTGTCTGGTGAAATGCCTAAGTTGTTGATGAGAGGAGTAAAAGAAGAATTTTGATAATTTGGCTGAACTAGGATGATAATTGAGATATGTGGACCGAGGTTGGCTAAGGCATATCTATATTATGACCTCGGCATTCCTGCTATTGTTGCCGGGAATGGAAAAGAAACTAGTTGGCTTAAATTTTGAAGGGTGGTTTGATGATGATAAGGTTACGGTGTCGGATCCTGAAAAAGACCCTGAGGAGGTTCTAGATAAGATGGAATTAGAGTTGAAAGAACCAGATAAAGGTCCGGTAGGAATTGAATTTAATGAACCTAGTGGAGAGATGGATGAGGTTGAACACTTTTATTGTGTAAATCTGGAATAAATAAATGAGGAGCCGAGGGCGAGAGTGACTAGAGTTTTGATGAACTTTTGGGAGGGAAAGCACTTCCAAGTGATGGGGAAAAAGGGACTAATCGACAAGTCAGTTTGAGTCCCAAACTATCTGTGTTAACTAAACGATAGAGAGACTGAAAGTTGAATGAGAGGACAAGAAGTAATATCGATATAGATCTTAATGGAGACGGTGGATGCCAAGGTACGGCAGGTTGATCGTGATTGCCCTCCTGATATGGTCCATAATTTTAAAAAACAATTGTGCTACTCTTTCCTGGAAAGACGAGAGAGGGTTCCCAATCGAGAGGGACCCTCAACAGAAGTGATTTTGGTGAATGTCGAGGACGTAAGTGGAAGGAATAAGTAGGGAGCTGCATTAGGCCAAGAAGACCTTAAGAAAGAGCTAGTGAGACTTCAACAAAAAAATTGTAGGAGTTCCAACAGTACAACCGATGTCTATTGCTATGACAGCCCCAGTAGGAGGAAGAAAATAATGTAGATCTCAGAACTTTCAGGATGCCAGGAGGGAAATGGTCCGGTGTGGACAGCTACGTGAATTTGAGAGATGGAGAAGGTAGTTGAAGTAACAATATGTGAGAAAACATCAAAAGATGATTTTCGCCAGCCATACATAAAAAGGGGGCTACAAATGATTAGAAGTACGAGAGCAAACAAGTTAAGGATAGTAAGACGTGCCTATCGAGCCTATGTAACTTGGAAGAGATCCAAATAACATGTTGATGATAAAAAGTTTTTGCTTAAATTACAGAGTAAGTTGAAGAGATGTTCCTCGTATTAAAATAGAAGGATAGAAAGGTGGAAAAGTATATTAGGGAATTTGGTGAGTTGGCCTATTTTGCCCTTATCAGGTGATGACAGAAAATTTGAAAGTCAAAACAAATTGAGAAGGGTTTGAAATAATCCTTAAAAAGACAAGTAAGAAGGCTCTTATAGGGAAATGCTACGGAAGTAGTAGAAAAACCGAGTGATGGAGGCAGAGAATAAAGAGGTCTGGGAAGAAAGAAGGAGCAAGGACGGAAAAGAGGTAGAATCCAGGATTAAAACTGGAAAAGTGGAAATAATTGTAAGAAGAAAGTACATGAAAAACAGTCAGGACAAAGTTCAGGACAAAGATGAAAAGATAGAAAATGGAGGTGGTACGGATTGGGGCATAATGGTGTAGATTATGTTAAAGAAATAGAAGCATGTCTTACATATGGGAGCAAACCACCGAGCTAATGTGCAAGATAAATCAAAGGGGTTATTTCAAATGTTAACAGCCAGGGCATATCGTAAGGAGGTGCTATAAAGGAGGGTGATGGTCATTGAAAGCAAAAGGAAAAGAGGGGTTTATGAGACTATGTATCGATTATTGGAGTTGAATAAAGTGACAGTCATGAATAAATATTCATTGCTTGATATAGATGACATGTTACTCAGTTGCAGGGTGCTAAGTGTTTTCTTTCTGTGATTGACCTTAGAACGGGTCATCATCAGTTACGGATAAAGAAGGATGATGTTGTCAAGATTGTCTTTAGAAAAAAAAAGACAGGAATTATTAATTTTGGTGATGTCACGTGGATTAACTAATGCCCCTGTGGCATCTATGAATTTGATGAATCAAATCTTTCGAGAGTACTTGATTATTGTGTCGTCACCTTATTGGTGACCTTATGAATGGTACCAAAGCAAAAAGGAGCTTGTTCAATGGCAAGTTTCGGCAAATTTTAAGAAAGCTAAGTTGTATGTCAAATTCAAGGAATGTGAATTTTGACTGGAAAATCTGAATGTATGGGGTTGATGCGGAAGAAGGTTAGGGGATCCCGGACAAGTTTAAAAGGTATCAAAACTGGGAATGTCAAACATTGACGATTGAGATTAGTAGCTTCCTAAGCTCAGTCGGAGGCTACCGAAGAGTTATTGACAACCTCTCTAAGATGCCCTGTTAGAGAAAACTGATTGCGATGATTACTACACCAAGTCAATAAGGATGTAAACAACTTGAAATCAAAGTCCGAGTAAGGAGAAAAGGAAGTAACGGTCTGTTTCACATAAAAATACGACCGATGCTTCTTGACTGGATCGAGAAAGCTCAAGGATAAGGTGAAAAGACGCACAAAACCAGCGAGATTTCAAAAGGAATGAAAAGGAGATTTTGATTGTGAATAGGATGGTAATTATGAATATGAAGGTCAGATACATGTTCCATCTATTGATGAATTGAGGAAATGATTTATAAGGGTACTCATAGTTTGAGTACCGATTCACTAAAAGGAGATAGAAATGTACTGTGAGTCACGGCCAAATTTTTGGTGGCCTATCATGAAGTGGGATATATCAAAGTTTGTATCCCGATGTTTGACCTGCCAATAGGTAAAGGTGAATCATAAGAAAATCGTTGATTAGTTGCAACAAATCCTTATACCTGAGTGGAAGTGGGATTACGATAGCCTTTATGTCAAGATTACCATGAACAACTAATAGATGTACATTTATCTAAGTTGTAGTGGATAGGTTGACTAAGGAGATCCTTTTTATTCTTATCCGAGAAGGATATTCTTTTGAGCAACTCGCCCAAACTTATATTAAGCGAGTGGTTAGTCATCATGGAGTTCCAGCAACTATTGTGTCCGGTAGAGAAGCAAGGTCCATCTCTAGAATTTGGAAATGTAAGAAAAAAATATGGAAACAAAATTAACCTTGAGTACGGCTTGTCACCGTCAGATGGATGGCCAGTCTGAATTTATGATATAGATATTGGAAGATATGTTGAGTGCCTGCCTTATTTATTTTGGCGGAGCATGGGATGAACAGTTGCCTTTAATCAAATTTTCTTACAACAATAATTATCAAGCGAGCATTGAAAATGGCTCCCTATGAGGCGTTATATGGCAGAAGATGTTGCACGCCTATTTGTTGAGATATAGTTGGGAAACGAAGACTATTTCGCACAGAAGTATGAAAAGAACCAAAAGACAAGGTGAGGGTTATTCGAGAAAGAATTCGTATTGCATAAAATTAGCAGAAATGTTATGTTGATAAGAGGCGTAGAATGTTAGATTTTGAGGTTAGTGACCTAACATCTTTATAAGTGTCACCATGAAAGGGAATCAAGTGATTCAGAAAGAGGAAAAAGTTAAGTCTGAGGTTCATCGGACTGTTTAAAACATGTCTAGGATTGAGAAAATAGCATACATGCTTGATCTATGTCCAGTCAATTCGTCACGTGTATCATGTGTCAACATTGAGAAAGCACGATCCCAATCCTATGCATGGGATCCAGTTGGAGCAGGTTGAAATTCGAGATAATATCTCATACCAGGAGGCACTAATAAAGGTGGTTGATAAAGAGGAACAAGTACTTCCAAGGCAATATCAGTGGTAAAAGTTCTCTGGAGAAATCACGCGATAGAGTAGGCCACTTAGGAACCCGAAGCGTTAATGCGGCAGAGATATCCGCACCGGGGAGGATTTGATACCCTGAAAATTCCAAAAATTAATCTAACCATGAATTAGATTAATTAAAGGGGGGTATTTTTATTAAGTATCATTATTTTGGTTATCATTATTTTGGTTATAATTAAGTGTTAGAGAGTTAAATAAGGGGTTAGTGTGGCCTTAGGGGTCAAAATGTAATTTTACTAAAATAGTGGGGTCAAAATGCAATTTTGAAAAGTTAGGGGACAAAAATGCAATTTTGAAAATTTTGATGAGTGGCATGAAAGTTGTCATGAGGAAGGGAAAAATTTAGAGAATGATGGACACATCCTACTTAAAGAAAAAGGGTGACTAAGCAATTGTTAAAAAAAGGAATAAGATAATGTGTACTTAAATTAAGGAAAAAAAAGGAAAAAGAGAGAAGTGGACAGTGTCATGAAGAAAAATAAAGGAGGAAGAAAGAAGAGAAAATAGGGGGGAAAAGAAAGAGAGAAGAAGAAAGAAAAAGGAAGAGGAAGGAAGGAAAAAAAAAAAAAAACTACCAAACCTTAAAACGGGTAATCCCTCTCTCTAATTTAATTGCTAGATTGTGTAAATTATGTGTGTATTTTTGGGGGGATGAATTAATGTGTGTGCGTGAGGGTGTTGTGTGTGTGAGTTTGGGCAGGGGGGTGTGGCAATAGTGGTGGAGGGTGAAAAGGCAAGGGGGTACTAGGGGAAGTGAGAGGGGGGGAGGCTGATTGGGGGGTTGTGTGGGTTTGGTGTGCAAGCGCAGCACACTACGTTTGGGGTGTTGGGAGATGGTGGAAAAAGGGTAGAGAGAGAGAAGTGGTGTAGTGGTGTAAGTGCGGGGGATGGGAGGTGAGTAAAAGTAGGTAGAAGAGGGAGGCACGGAGGACTGAAAATGGAGGTGGAGGGGCACGATAGCAGCAACATCAGTTAGGCTCCTACTGTGGCGGTGTTACGGCGAAAGGGGGGTTGGGTGTTGTTGGGGATGGTAAGTTTGTGTGTGTATTAGGGTGTGATAATGAGGGAAATTGAAGGGGGGGGGGGGGGAGGTCGATGACAGTAAAAGGAAGAGTGAGAGACTCGACTGTGGGGTGGGGATGAAGAAGAAGTGTAGGGATGAATAGTGTGTGTGTGTGTGTGTGTTTTTTCCGTACAAGAATAGTGTGTGTTTTGATTCAAAGTGAGGTGAATAATGACTGTAATCATCACGAAAAGTGCTAAGTTTAATGCAGTCCAGTATTGGAATTTTAAAAAAATAGCTAGGGTTAAAATTGGACAAATTACAAAAAGAACACCCTAGTTGTTTTCATAAGATCTACAATTTGAAAATTGTTCATATTTTTCTGAGGTCAGGAAGGTGGTTAACGGTCGCAGTTATCGTAAAACTTTGCGATGAATTTAAAAAATAGAAAATTAATGCACTTTCTTGCAAAAATTTTACGATATCCGAGGATGCTAAGATGTTCCATTTTCCAAAATTTTGGGCCGTTCTGAAGTTGATAGTTATTTTTAGCCAAACTGACTTGTAAACGCTCGATCCGGACATCGATTCGAGATTTTCGGAAGAAACTTCTCTAAAATACTTTTTAGCTCAAAAATGATTTTGGGATGCTTAAAATAGCGTTTTAAAGTAGTTTTGAGATTTTCTCAGTACCGGAGATCTCGCGGGGGTGTTTTGGTAATTTGCCACCTATAGGGGGTATTTTTGTAATTTTTCCCTGTAAACTTTTTTGAAGAAATTTTTGGTCTAGAAATGGACGTAGTACACCTAAGAAGTGGTTTTAAGGCGGTTTGGGGGTGTTGGTGGTGTAACGGCCATCAGGGGGTATTTTGGTAATTTGTCATGCTAGCGCTAAATTTTTAGAAATGCGCGTAACTAAGCTTCTGGAGTGACGGGGAGAGAGGAATAGTGTTAACACGCTAAAAATGAGGGAGTTTGCTGGCATTAATGCATCGATAAGACTAGGTTAAAGATCTGACTAACGGATCGAAAAAACTAATCATCGTAAGACGCTATGAATAGTTAAAAGCGAAAGGGGTACAATAAAGTGTGTGTACATGTTTGAACGATGCCTGATGAGAAGGTCTTCTTTGATAGGATGATCCTGAACGTTGTGATCGAAGGTTGTGAGTTGCGTCGGCTATAAGCCAAACATGTAATCACAATGAGGTTCTGATATGCTGCTTCATTGCTTCAATTAGCATGCCATGTGATGACGTTGATGTTAAACTCTTGCTGTTGTGATTGGACACCGGTAGTCATTGTGACCGGTATTCGTTTATTTGAAATTTTTTATGGAGGACTTAAGGTGAAATTATTTTCCCTCAGTCCGCCCCGTTGACGAAGCTTGGTAAAATAACTCGTGTCTTAGTATCCTATGGTTCGAGTCGATTAGCATGCCTGACATTGTTGATGATGTGGTGTAGGGGTTGTTAGTGATGGTTGTAAGATATTGGCAAATTCTTGATAGCCGATATTTCTCCTGGCTTAGAACACCATTGAGGACTTGTGGCTAAGTTTCTCCCAAGTCCGCCACGTCGTTGATTGATGATGTTGTTTAGAGATTAAGGTGCTATTGTTGTGAGATGTTGGCATTATTGATGGTTGATATTTCTCCTGGTTAAGAACACCATTGAGGACTTGTGGTTAAATTTCTCCCGAGTTCGCCCTGTCTGTTGATTGATGATGTTGTGTAGAGATTGTGGGGTGGTTGTTATAGGATATCGGCAATTGTTGATGGCCGATATTCCTCCTTTGTAAGAACGTCGTTGAGGGCTTGTGGCAAGTTTTTCCCGAATCTGTTCAATTGATGATGTTTGCGTTGAACTCCTGAGGTTATATTTGAACACTGGTTGATCTTTTGACCCGACATCTCTTGTTTGGGTTATGCTGTTGAGGACATAAGGTGGAATAATTTTCCCTTAGTTCGCCCCGTCGATGAAGCTTGTTGTTTTAGCTGTAACGTGGTTAAAGACAAACACTCTTTGCGAGTTCCCTTCTTGATGACATCGTCTCTTTTGATTATTTGAGACAAAGATGAACATCACGTATAATGGGACATCAAAATGAGGAGGATGGCCTGTGAAACGTGATCACTGGCCAAAAAGGATGTATGGCGCTTGTGTCGAGTCTGTCGTATCTGGTCAAGTCCAGTCTGTCGTGTCTGAGTCTGCATTGCATTTAATTTTATTTTGATGTTAATGATTATAATTACTTGTATTTCGTTGATGTTTACTTTTACGATTCTTGTTTTAGGGTTCACTAGCATAGTCAGTTAGTCAGTTTTGTCCATGAGGAGGTGGCAATAATGTTGTTCTGTTGGGCCTTGAAGCCATTCAGTTAGACGAAAGAAAAATATCGTTTGACAAATTATGTTGATGGTGAAATTTATTCTAAACTCTTGATTCATTGTTATTCTTCTGAAACCTTCGAATCACTTGTACACGATACTCCTCGTGTTGTCTTTACAGGGCGATTTGCACTCATTTCTTATGATGTTGTGTTGTGCAGGTTATAAGATAGACCAAGGAAAATCCTATAAAGGGAAAGGAAGAAAAATCTAGAAAAGCTAAGCGAGGTGAGACAAGTTAGAAAAGGTAAGGTAAAGGTTGAGCTACAGGGTACGTCAAGGGGGAGCTACACGACTACAATCGTGTATTATGTTGTAGTGTTGACGTTGCTTAAGGACTTGAAAGTCTTTCGCTGCAATATGATGTATGTTTGTAAGGACGCATTTTGGAGCGTTTATTGAAGATTAATGATGTATGAAGGTGTTGTTGCTCTGTATTCTACACAGGGTTTGATCTGATTGTGATTATGATCGATAACTCAGCCTGGTGATGTCACCAGGGTTGAGGGTGTCGCACCGCTCACTGTAGGAGAGGTTACCCAAAGGAAAACCTGCTGCCAAAGATGCTCCAAAGCTGGAAGACTAGGATACTTATGTCACCTTAACCAATTTAAATATGTTCACCTAATATGTATTTCCAGACTACTTGGTCGATCATATCATGCTTGATTTCGATTATCTTTGGTTGCTGATATAGATTATGATGAATTAATCAACTCGGTTAATAATGAGTCACATCTAATTGACTTAGAACAAAGAAATGTTAAAATAAATTAAAAATCGGGAATCTAGTCGTGTCAAGCCTATGGTAAGGGAAACAATCAAAGTGAATATAGGCTCATTCGAAGACATAAAAGAAATCAAAATAGAAGCTAATTTAGATGAGAGAGAAAGACATGAGATGACTACACTACTCAGGGAATTTGTTGATGTATTTGCTTGGTCATATAGTGACATGCCTGGTATAGACCCATCCATTGTAGAACACCACCTACCTATCCTACCGAAACCAAACTTGTCAAGCAGAAACTCCACAAGTTGAGACCGGAGTGGTCTGTCAAGGCTAAAGAGGAGGTGATGAAGTTACTCCACACTGGGGTTATACTAGTGATTGAGTAACCTACTTGGCTAGCCAACATCATACCCGTTCTCACACCTTCCGGTCAAGTTAGGATGTGTGTTGAATACCAAGACCTAAATCGAGCGTCTCCCAAATATGATTTCCTTTGCCCATTATAGACCTGATCATAGACAATATAGCCGAGCATGAGTTGGTATCCTTTGTAGATTGTTTCACGAGGTATAACTAGATAAAAATGGCTCATAAGGACCAAGAGAAGACAACCTTTACAACCCCCTGGGGTACCTTCTATTACATAGTGATGCCTTTTGGGTTGAAGAATGCTAGGGTTACATACCAATAAGCCGCTACCACCCTATTCCATTATATGATCCATAAGGTGGTGGAAGTATATGTGAATGACATGATCATCAAATCCCAAAAAAAGGAAGATCATTGTACAGTGTTGAGAATATACTTTTAGAGGTTGAGGTAGTACAATGTGAGGTAAACCCGCAGAAGTGTATGTTCAGAGTCACAGCCAGGAAGTTATTAGGCTTCATAGTGAGTAAACGAGAGATTGATGTGGATCCCTAACCATGACCGATACCGCAGTCAGAACCATTAGCCCAGCATTTGGAGAATTCGTTGGTTGAAAGGACCATATACTATGTGAGTAAGAAGTTGACCCAGAGAGAGGTGAACTATTCGGCCCTAGAGAAAACATGTGTGTCTTTGGTTTGGGTAACGCAAAGATGGAGCCACTATGTCCTGGCATATCCCATTGGGTTGTTGGCTAAAATGAACCCCATGAAGTACCTGTTTGAGAAGCCTGTCTTGCCGCATAGCCAAATGGCTTTTGTTTTTTTCAGAGTTTAATATTACCTACGTCACACAGAAATCGATCGAAGGAAAGGCTGTGGCTGACTTGTTAGACAATTCTCTAACATATGATACAAGTTGATGGGAAGTAAGGTTCCCAGATGAAGGAGTTTATATTGTGCAAACATATATGAGGTGGCAGTTGCACTTTGAGGAAGCAACAAACAATAAGGGTTTTGGTGTAGGGATATTGTTGATCTCACCAAATGGAGTACATTCACCTATCGCCATCAAGCTGACTTTCAACGATACCAATAATACCGCCGAGTATGAAGCTTGTATCATTGGATTAGAGATGGCCTTAAATCTAGGAGTTCGGGAATCACATTGTATAGAGATTCAACATTGATCATATGCCAAATCTAGGGTATATGGAGAATTAGAGATGAGCGCCTACAAGCATATCATGCCTATTTAGAGAAAATCGTAGACCATTTTGAAGATGTTGAATTCAATTACCTACCCCGTGTCAAGAAAAACTTTTTCGATGCCTTAGCCACCTTTGCGTTAATGGTAGACATACCCGAAAGAAAGGCGGTAGAGCCATTTTTCATATAAAAGATGGACCGACCAACCTACTGCTTCATGACAACTCATGTAGAAGAAGATGAAGTAGATGAGCCTTGGTATACCGATATACATAATCTTATTTGAGACAGAAGATATCCGGAGGGGTGTTCCGTGAAAGATTGGGTAACTTTAAGAAGATAGGCAGCACAGTTCATCATGTATGATCAGAGATGGTATAAGAGGCATTATAATGGAGTACACCTATTGTGTGTAAACGAGAGAGATAGAGTAGCCAAATCATGGAAGACATACATGCAAAAGATTGTTGACCACACATGAACGAGTGAATGTTAGCGAAAAAGGTTCTCTGACGGGGATCCTATTGGAGTACTATGGAGCAAGATTGTGTCGAGTATGTGAGGAGGTGTCGTAAATGCCAGGTGCACTCTAACTTGCAACATCTTCCTCCCTGAGAGTTATACAACATGACCTCCCCTTGGTCGTTCTCAGTTTGGAGAATAGATGTGATAGGGAAGATTAGCCCCAAGCTTTTAATGGACATGAATTCATATTGGTAGCCATAGATTACTTTACGAAGTGAGTTGAAGTTGATTCATACGCCGTGCTCAATGTCAAGAAGGTGGCTCAATTCATCTGAACCAATATCATCTTCCGATATGGAGTACCGAGGGAGTTGATCTCAGACAACATGCTACACTTTGAAGAGAAGTCACAGACTTATACTAGGAATATGGTACCCCCCGACATCGCTCGTCGCCATACTGACCACAGACCAATGGGGCTGTGGAAGCTGCTAAATGAACATCAAGAGTATGCTGAGTAAAATGATGGATTCCCATTGGAGTTGGCTGGATAAGCTTCCCTACACGCTCTGGGGTTATACGACATCGATGGGAACATTGACTGAGGCTACCCCATATTCATCAATCTATGGCATGGAGGCCGTACTCCCACTAGAATTGGAAGTTAACTCTCTCAAGGTGCTATTGGAGAACCATATAGCCGAGGAAGACTGGGTGAGACATAGATTCGAAGAATTGGCATTAGCAGATGAGAAAAGGTTGAAGGCATTCTATCATATTCAGGGTTACTAGAAGCGAATTGCCCAAATATTCAATAAGCGAGTGAACGGACGCGGATTGAAAGAAGAAGATTTGGTGTTAAAGGAGAACATTGGACACTTTTGGAAACCAAGAGGAAAGTTTGAACTTAATTGGTCAGGTCCCCATGTGATCAAGCAAATCATGATTGGGGGTACATCATTATTAGTCGACTTAGATGGAATTGAGTTGTCTCAGTTAGTCAATCTAGTTCGACTAAAGAAATATTATGTGTGACTAAGTTTTGTAACTGAACTATGAATGACCTGATCCTCCTTAAGAACATTTCTCCGGTACGCATAAATTGATGTAACACATAGATTGAGGTACGTAGGCAGCCGTAAAGTTACCTCGGGCACGGCAAGTTTTAATAAAATTCTTTTATTCCACTGGCTAAAACATTGACTACATTCCTGAGAAAAATAAAAAAATGCCTGCTAGGACGAAAGCATTGCAAAGGGCGGCCTACGCAAAAGTTAGGGCAAAAGAAAAATGAAAATCAGGAAAAAAATACTAGAAAAAATAAAAACGCTAGCAAGGACGAAAAATCCTGTAAAGGGCGGCCTAGGCAACAGTTAAGGTAAGAAAATTCTAAGTCCTATCAGCAACCTATGGGATATCCATCAATATCTTTTTTATCTTCTTCATGGTCGGACTAGCCTTATCATTTATGATTAACTTCCATGTCTCTAGATCCTTCTTGTAAGCTGACCTATGAGATATAGGATTGCCATCCTCCAATTCTGCCAATTTGAAAGCCTATCTTTTATCCATTTTTTCTGTTGTGTTACCCTACCTATCAAATTCGCCTTCGAGATAAGCATCCACACTGGCTTCTCGGTTCCGAGTAGCTTTGGCAGTCGGATTCCTCTTCGGTGGTTTCTTCTTCAGCAGAAAAGTGGGATGTCACTGGGACTCATCCACGTGTAAGTAGGAGGTGTCACTATTTAATGAATGGTTTCTTAAATTGTTACACATTTATAACCTAGTCTAGCCTACTTTCCCAAAAATTACAAAGTAGGCCCTATACTTTACATATTTACAAAATGGCCCCCATAACTTTTAAAAATTATAATTTTGACCATAAAACTTTTAAATTCTCATGCATTATTACTTTCCAAGTAACGCTAAAACTATTGCCCCTTGTTTTAATTATTATTATTTTTAGTCTCGGACATCCGATTATTATTATCGTTTAGAAAAACTATTTCGAACGCCTCGAAAATGCAGGGTATTACAAATACTGAAACCAAGCTTTTTCGAATGTGCTTTATAGTATGCTTCAACTTCATCCAATTTTTGAAAGATTTGACCTTTGTAAGGTGGATCGGAATCTTCACAAAATTTATTTTCTCCAATTGCATCCATGCTTTATGTTGAAATCTACAGTTAAAATTTTATTATAAATGCTCAACAAGTCAAGAAATGAAGCTACAAATAATGTGGTGAATTGAAATGAATTGAAAAGGAAAAAGTTACTATGTGATGTTGTTGCTTTCAATTCTCTCCTTCAAGATAATTGCTCCAACTTTGGATGAACTAGCTTCAAGATAATGCAAGTAAAAACTTAGTAAATCTAATTGAACTTGGATTCTTGCTAGAGATTTAAAGTTTGTGATGGTGGAAGAATTCAATTGAGTTATTGCTTAGGGTTCATGGAGGTTGGTAGTGGTGGCAGAATTCAATTGAGTTATTGCTTAGGGTTCATGGAGGATGGTAGTGGTGGCAGATTTCAATTGGGAGCTTAGGGTTTATGGAGGATGAAGAAAGGGTTACGGGCAGAGAGATAAAGAGAGTGGGTTTATAAGTTCTGCCATCCAACCGTTACTAAGTGTAGCGGTTAGGGAGCTGGGGCCTAGTCACTGACCGCTACACTTAGTAGCAGTCAGTGACTTTTGCACTGCATAGGGAACCGCGAGGGGCATTTTTGGCCATAATCGGTTAGACCTTTTTAAGCAAAAAAAAAAGTGAAATTTGGGCCATCCACGACTACACGTGGAGGCGGAGATTTCTCCACCGGTAGATATGGACCGGCAAACACACACACCCACGCACACATAACACCAACAGTAGCCCCCTGTTATAGCTACCCACTCCTCTTCAGCCCCTCTCACACACACACAACACCACCCCTCCCGTTGCCCCTACGCCTTTTCTTCTTCATCACTCGCCCCCACACACCCTTGCACTAAGAAAACACACCCATAACATACAGTAATGATGTTGCTGTAGCAACAGTGTGCTTCTCATGCATACACATCACATATGACACCTACAAACATCACATAAAACACACACACACCCCTCTCACACTCCACCCCCCTTTGGCTGCCCCCTTAGCTGCCCTCCCCCTCGCTTTCATGCTCCCATACACACAAAACACACACCATACACCATGAAAAATACTCCCACGACTGGGTTTCATACCCATGCACACAACATAAATTTTAATTCAACTAAAACCCTAATTAACATGAAGACTGAGATATTACCTAGGGTATTTGTAGACTTTTTCTTTCTCTTTCCTTCTTCCTCTCTTTTCTTCTTCCTTTCTTCCCATGCTTTTCTCCTTGGCCGAACTGGGTTCTCTTGCTTTTCTTTTCTTTTCTTTTCTTTTTCTTTTTCTTTTCTCCTTTTTCCCCTTTTGTTTTAATCCCACATAACCCCATATTTTATTTTATTTAGTTTAATGAGTCATCTCCTCTTAAGTAGGAGGTGCTCACTCCTCACTATTTCCCCCTCCCCCTCACGACACCTCTGGTGCCACACATCCATTAATTTGCAAAATTACACTAAACTCCCTTAACTTTTTTATTTGCACTTTGACCCCATAACTTTCATAAAATTGTATTTTGGCCCCAAAAACCAAACTAGCTCTTCATTTAAATTCTAATATTCGATTATTGATAAAATAATACTATCAATAAAAATAAATAACTCTCTCAATTAATCTAATTCACGGTTAAATTAAATTAAGGCATTTTTAGGGTATTACCTCCCCCTCCTCCCCCCCCCCCACCCCAACTCGAAATAAAATTTTGTCCTCAAACAAGGACAAACCTATCCCACAAACAAATGCATATATTTATATCGTATTAATGCCTTGGGTTCCCAAGTGGCTTCCCTTTACAGCATGTTTTCTCCACACATCTCTGACAACCGGTACTACCTTGGAACGTAATACATGTTCCTTTCTATCAACCACCTCTATCGATGCCTCATGTTACAAGAGATTATCTCGAATTTCAACCAGCTTCAAACTGGATCATGCGTAGGCTTGGGAACATACTTCCTCAAAATTGACACATGATACACGCTATGCAATTGATTCAATCTTAGATATTGATTGAGCCTGTACAATATTGCCTCAATCCTACAGGATTTTAAATGGTTCGAAATACCTTGGACTTAATTTTCCTTGCCTTCTAAATCGCATGATTCCTTTCCACGTGACACTTTTAAAAATACTAGGTCACTTACTTTCGAACTCTAACATCGTACGCCTCTTATCAGCATAGCTTTGCTGTCGATTTTGCATAGTTCTGTGCGTGACAATCCTCGTTTCCCAACTACATCCCAACAATTAGTCGGCGACATCTTCATCCATTCAACACTTCATACGGAGCCATTTCAATGCTCGCTTGATAACCATTGTGTTCCCAACCCATTCTGGTCGCACCCAAAGGCCCACTACGGTCCCACTTTGCATGACACGTCCGCACAAGCAACATACATTTTCAACGCTCACAACCGGTCAAAGCGTGCACGCTCAAGTCACGTGCAATTCTTACTTCTTCTACGCGACTTCGTCGCCAAGAAACTTATCATCGTGCGACGCCGCATCACGTTTCGACCGTCGCACTTCGCACATTGTCCGTCGCTGCGCCATGGCACTTGCCCAAGGAGGTTGGCCTTGGCCTCCCCCTTGGGGTCGGCCTCGGCCTTGGCCTTCCCCTTGGGGTCGGCCTCGGCCTCCCCCTTGGGGTCGGCCTTGGCCTCCCCCTTGTGGTCGGCCTCGGCCTTCTCTTAGGGTTGGCCTTGGCCTGCCCCCAAGGGTTGGCCTTTGGCCTCTATCCTTAGCACCTTCACTTCTCTTCAAGAGGCCTTGCATCCTTCGCGACGCCCTTCGCCCGTCGTCCGGACATCAACCTACGTTCGTACATCAACCTCGTGACGTCCGTCGTGCATCACCTTACGGACGTTCGTACATCAACCTCGCGACGTCCGTCCTGCAACAACCTCCTGACGTCCGTTCGTACATCAACTTCACGACGTCCGTCATCCGTCGTCCATCAACTCCGCGACCCCGTCGCCCGGACACAACTCCGCGACCCCCGTCGCCCGGACACAACTCCGCGACCCCGTCCCCCGGACACAACTCTGCGACCCCCGTCGCCCGGACACAACTCCGCGACCCCGTCGCCCGGACACAACTCCGTGACCCCCGTCCCCCGGACACAACTCTGCGACCCCCGTCGCCCGGACACAACTCCGCGACCCCGTCGCCCGGACACAACTCCGCGACCCCCGTCGCCCGGACACAACTCCGCGACCCCCGTCGCCCGGACACAACTCCGCGACCCCCGTCGCCCGGACACAACTCCGCGACCCCGTCGCCCGGACACAAATCCGCGACCCCCGTCGCCCGGACACAACTCCGCGACCCCGTCGCCCGGACACAAATCCGCGACCCCCGCCGCCCGGACACAACTCCGCGACCCCGTCGCCCGGACACAAATCCGCGACCCCCGTCGCCCGGACACAACTCCGCGACCCCGTCGCCCGGACATAAATCCGCGACCCCCGTCGCCCGGACACAACTCCGCGACCCCCGTCGCCCGGACACAACTCCGCGACCCCGTCGCCCGGACACAACTCCGCGACCCCGTCGCCCAGACACAACTCCACGACGCTCACCATCCGTCGCCCGGACGTCGTCTCCGCGACCCTTGTCGCCAGCGCCCGTGCGCCGTCTCCGCGACCCTTGTCGCCAGCGCCCGTGCGCCGTCTCCGCGACCCTTGTCGCCAGCGCCCGTGCGCCGTCTCCGCGACGCTTGTCGCCCATCGCCCGGGTGACGTCTCCGCGACACTCGTCGTCCGTCGCCCGGGCGCCGTTTACATGCTCGCGCCCCTGTGCCCTATCATCGTGCCTTGGTCTCAACCCCCAAGCATTCCAAGCTTTCGTAGGTGGTGCACCAGGTGGCTCGAGCCACCTTCTCTTCATCATCATCATGCAGACGACCTCAACAACACTCTAGCCAAACAACATAAAATCTTCCTAAGTGTTTATGCGAGCGGTGCCCGCTCGGGTTACCCCTCCGCGCACACCACACGCAGGGGGCTTATGTTCCCAACCCATTCTGGTCGCACCCAAAGGCCCACTACGGTCCCACTTTGCATGACACGTCCGCACAAGCAACATACATTTTCAACGCTCACAACCGGTCAAAGCGTGCACGCTCAAGTCACGTGCACTTCTTACTTCTTCTACGCGACTTCGTCGCCAAGAAACTTATCATCGTGCGACGCCGCATCACGTTTCGACCGTCGCACTTCGCACATTGTCCGTCGCTGCGCCATGGCACTTGCCCAAGGAGGTTGGCCTTGGCCTCCCCCTTGGGGTCGGCCTCGGCCTTGGCCTTCCCCTTGGGGTCGGCCTCGGCCTCCCCCTTGGGGTCGGCCTCGGCCTCCCCCTTGTGGTCGGCCTCGGCCTTCTCTTAGGGTTGGCCTTGGCCTGCCCCCAAGGGTTGGCCTTTGGCCTCTATCCTTAGCACCTTCACTTCTCTTCAAGAGGCCTTGCATCCTTCGCGACGCCCTTCGCCCGTCGTCCGGACATCAACCTCGCGACGCTCGTCGTGCATCACCTTACGGACGTTCGTACATCAACCTCGTGACGTCCGTCGTGCATCACCTTACGGACGTTCGTACATCAACCTCGCGACGTCCGTCCTGCAACAACCTCCTGACGTCCGTTCGTACATCAACTTCACGACGTCCGTCATCCGTCGTCCATCAACTCCGCGACCCCGTCGCCCGGACACAACTCCGCGACCCCCGTCGCCCGGACACAACTCCGCGACCCCGTCGCCCGGACACAACTCTGCGACCCCCGTCGCCCAGACACAACTCCGCGACCCCCGTCGCCCAGACACAACTCCGCCACCCCGTCGCTCGGACACAACTCCGCGACCCCCGTCACCCAGACATCACTCTGCGACCCCCGTCGCCCGGACACAACTCCGCGACCACGTCGCCCGGACACAACTCCGCGACCCACCCCCGTCGCCCGGACACAACTCCGCGACCCCCGTCGCCCGGACACAACTCCGCGACCCCCGTCGCCCGGACACAACTCCGCGACCCCCGTCGCCCGGACACAACTCCGCGACCCCGTCGCCCGGACACAAATCCGCGACCCCCGTCGCCCGGACACAACTCCGCGACCCCGTCGCCCGGACACAAATCCGCGACCCCCGTCGCCCGGACACAACTCCGCGACCCCGTCGCCCGGACACAAATCCGCGACCCCCGTCGCCCGGACACAACTCCGCGACCCCGTCGCCCGGACACAAATCCGCGACCCCCGTCGCCCGGACACAACTCCGCGACCCCGTCGCCCGGACACAACTCCGCGACCCCGTCGCCCAGACACAACTCCACGACGCTCACCATCCGTCGCCCGGACGTCGTCTCCGTGACCCCCGTCACCGACGTCCGGGCATCACACTCCAACACTTCGCCGCGCCCATGCGCCGCGCCGCTGATACAGCCGTGCCCCCAGGCTCTCTGTCACACTACCGTGCCCCGGCACCTTACGCACTCCGTCGCGCCCATGCGCCGCGCCATTGACATAGACGTGCCCCCGGCACCTTACTCACTTCATCGCGCCCATGCGCCACAATCATGTCATCATGCCCCCGGGCACCACACTCATTCATCACACCATGCGCACCTTGCCTTGGTCATGGAACATGCTTCATCCCACTCTCCGGAGTGTACATCATCCGCGGGGATAGGCGACTCCTCCGGGACACTATCTCTGCCAGGGAGCTCTTCAACTCCCCTTCCGCCAGGTAGACGGCTCCTCCGGGATGCTACCTTGACATGCTCTGAGTGCTCCGGCACAAGGACTCACCCGCGGGGATAGGCGACTCCTCCGGGACACTATCTCTGCCAGGGAGCTCTTCAACTCCCCTTCCGCCAGGTAGACGGCTCCTCCGGGATGCTACCTCGGCCAGTCGGGTAGACGGCTCCTCCGGGATGCTACCTTGACATGCTCCGAGTGCTCCGGCACAAGGACTCACCCGCGGGGATAGGCGACTCCTCCGGGACACTATCTCTGCCAGGGAGCTCTTCAACTCCCCTTCCGCCAGGTAGACGGCTCCTCCGGGATGCTACCTCGGCCAGTCGGGTAGACGGCTCCTCCGGGATGCTACCTTGACATGCTCCGAGTGCTCCGGCATAAGGACTCACCCGCGGGGATAGGCGACTCCTCCGGGACACTATCTCTGCCAGGGAGCTCTTCAACTCCCCTTCCGCCAGGTAGACGGCTCCTCCGGGATGCTACCTCGGCCAGTCGGGTAGACGGCTCCTCCGGGATGCTACCTTGACATGCTCCGAGTGCTCCGGCATAAGGACTCACCCGCAGGGATAGGCGACTCCTCCGGGACACTATCTCTGCCAGGGAGCTCTTCAACTCCCCTTCCGCCAGGTAGACGGCTCCTCCGGGATGCTACCTTGGCCGGCCGGGTAGACGGCTCCTCCGGGATGCTACCTTGGCCTGCGGAATAGACGACTCCTCCGGGACACTATCTCCGTCAGGGTGCCTGCGTGACTGGCCTACGTGCTCCGGCACTGGGGGCTTGCGTCGGCACCCCTAGGGACTATGACCCCCGGGTCACTCCGAGACGGGAGCAGGTCTTCGGAGGGCATCGCGCCTAGTTCACCTGGCAGTTGGGCGTCGGGTCTTCCCCACCGCTGCCAGGCCTGTGGGACTCCGCAAGGGCTTGGATTGGAGGCTAGATCAAGGGGGTTCTCTGGCCACACCGATGCGGTGGGAGCCAGTCTTTCCAGACAGACAGAGCGACGCTGTGAGGAGCAGGCCGGTTGAATATGCGATCCGACAGTCCGTGGAGCACCGGCATCTGTGGACCCCCCGGTGACGTGTCACTCCCGGGGAGCGCCACGTGTCGGTTAATGACATCATCATCTCAATCTCTATAAATAGAGGTCTTGAGAATTCATTTGAGGAGAAAACGAGGAACAGTTGGACATTTTCAGAACATATTTCACTTTCTCACTCTAGAATCCTAGAGAGAAACATACAAGACCCTGACTTTGGACCTAAGCATCGGACTGTGACTGTCGTCGTATATTCATCCTGCGCTATCGCCCTCGCAGCACTGCCACCCTCAAGCTCTGTCTGGGAAGCCCTTGGTCTCTGCCCTTGTTCCACCCTTGCTGTGTCTCACATCAACATACTTGGAAGCTGACTCGGACTGCAGCCTTTGTGGCACCTCCACGTAAGTACGAACCCATTTTCCTTGGCATCACATTGTTATAGGAGAACTCAATTAAGGGTAAATGTTCATCCCATGCTCTGTCAAAATAAATAATGCAGGCCCTCAACATATTTTCCAACATTTATATCGTACGTTCTGATTGGCCACCCGTCTGAGGGTCAAAGGCCGTTCTTATGGTTAACTATGTTCCCCTATTCTTCTTGAAAAGTTTTTCAATATATTAGGGTGAACCTTGCGTCTCTGTCAGACACGATAGTTACTCTCACTCCATAACGACTAACCACTTCCTTAATATAAATTCAGTCCAGTAGTTCCGTAGAATATCCTTCTTCGATAAGAGTAAATCGGGTCGTCTTAGTCAACCTATCCACTACAACCCAGATATATGTGTATCTATGAGTCGTACGTGGTAATCGTGACAGAAAATCCATTGTAACGTGTTCCTATTTCCACTCAAGTGCAGGGAGTGGTTGCAACTGTTCGAGAATCTTCTCATGGTTCACCTTCACCTGTTGGCAGGTCAAATACAGGGATACAAATCCTGATATATCCCTCTTCATGCTAGGCCACTAAATTTTTTGGCATAACTCACAGTACATTTCTATTTTCCCTAAGTGAACCGGTACTTAGAACTATGAGTACCCTTCATAATCTCTTTTCTCGATTCATCATTAGGCGGAACA